>OZ026529.1:33081842-33299342 GCA_964019695.1 Loripinus fragilis
AAAAACTCTTGAGATTTATTTGCTTATTAATATAAGTTTTTTCTCACAATAAATATTACAGCTTTAAGATACAAACTTTTTACATATTGGTTGCTTTCTGTATTTTGAGCTAAATTTTAATGAAATGGCAATCCCATTCTACCATGATTTCCTCGAAAAACTATTTCAAAAGGGTTGTGTGCTCGTCTTAATTCCCAGCTTTCCAAGGTTAAAGAATTATTTGAAATAAGTCAGAGTTCAACCAGCATTGCTTAAGAGAGCTCTCTCTCCGATTCATTGAACATCAATAATTTGTTGAAATTTGCAAAAATGCAATTATCGGTCAACATCTTGCGTGTAAAATTGGCTGTTCGGCTGAAAAAACAAAGTGTCTATAAATCAAATATGTCATGATGGCTAAGAAATCAACATAATGCCTTAAAATGACAAGTTCCGCTAATTGACAATCCCTTTAAATGGCATTATGGTAAGCCGATGATTATAGGCCATCATCATAGTGGCGTAGTCGTTAAGAAGCCATTTTTGGTGATCATTACGCCGTAATGTTCTCAATGTGAACAATGATGTGGATGCTAATTGGAATTGCCTCTTAGGGGCAATTCCAATTAGCACCCACAACATATGTTGAAATGGGAATGGAAAATTGATTGCTTAGCAGTGTAGTCAGACAAAAATAACTTGTCAAGTCCTCCAATGGCTGTGGCGTTAAGAGTATTATCGCAATCTTGATGAATGGCATTTTCTACCTGAATGTAAACAGATTTCAAGAGCAAATCGGATTCCTTAAGTTAAAACAACATCGCATAGCTTTTCTTGGAAATTGACAAGTTTCATCCTGAAGGATATTGTCAGAACGTTGTCATACTAGCGGCAATCAGTATTGATCAGGTTTCGTAATTACCGTAGTTCACCTTATATGTGTACATGCCCCTTTAACGCTTTCTTCGTTACCGGCAACTTTTGTCATCTGCTGATAACCTTTGCTAACAGTTTTGACCCAGATTATGACCAAAAGAATGTCGGTCCTGATCTGGATCCTAACTGTTTGACACTCATTTTAATGTTTCTGAAAGATTGTTTTTTAAAAAGTCAGCACACGACAACAAAAGTATGAAACATTACCCAGCATTCAAATTGTATAGATGTCTGAATATTTAGGCTACACCGTATAATTATGTGGTAATTATTTAAGGGCTGTAAACCCCTAATATTCACATTTTTTTTCCTTTTCTGGAGTTTGAAATCCTCTTATTGAGACAATTATCCTCTTGTCAGTCATGGAGGAGAAAGCACTTGTCAGCCATTGTTTCCTAGACTGGTTACAATTTTATTGTCACCTATTCGTTTGTAGTTGATGCATGTGAATAATTGTTAACCAGTCAAGAATTTTGTTATTGGTGACAGCCAGTTCAGCAGATTTGTTTCATAAGAGCCTTTTCTATGACAATAAGATGAAGAATGCCAGCTTTGATTTGAGAAACTTTTAATTCTCACGGAATGTGTAAATTAATTTCCTTGGAGAAGATCTCAAAATTGGTCTATCAGTGTAAATGATCATTTTTGTTAGAATAATAAGTCTTTATAATACCATTTCAAGTGCCCATTTGTTTATAAGCTCACACTAATTTTCAACTGATCTTTTTCTGAACTCTTGTATACTAGAAACCTCTAAATAGTTTTTTTGGCAAACAGAAAAACCCAGATTACGTATGTTACAAAATATGCCAAATTTCATCAGGTCTGCACTGTTCGTAGAGGTCGTTTTGCCTTCGATGCAAAACTGAAATGATAATCAGCCGGGGTCAAGCCCTTTTGATAAGAGACTTGAATTGACTTGATCCTGAGCTTATTTTTCTACTGCTGCGGGTGTCCCAGGTACTGAGGTAGGCAGCAGGTGGCTAGTGTGTCTAACACCCAATCCCCACACCTCTCTGTTCAGTGGATTGATGCTGCCAAGGCTGCACATTTTCATGTCAGTCTTAACACATTCAGACCAGGTCTTTTTAGGTCTCCCTCTTCTTCTGGCGCTAGGAATCGTCATACTTGTGATGGAGTTTATGCATGAAGAGGAGCCTGCAACATGTCCATACCATCTCAAACGCCTAGTGCGGAGAGCTGCTGTCACCTCCTGCACTCCTAACATTGCACAGAGTGTGTCCGAGGACGTAAAAATTAATTTTCTTATTTCTCAACCAAAACATATGTTGTGGGTACTTAAAAGAACCATCAGAATGTGACGGTTCTTTTGTGCACTAAAAACAAATGTTTAAACGGATGGATAAGAAAATATTCACAATTTTACACTCAAATAATTTGTTTATTTTGACCGTTGATAATTGATTATATTTTTCAGGATTTAGCTGCCCGTAATATATTAGTAAATGAGACGTTAGTGTGTAAAGTTGCTGATTTCGGTCTTTCACGAGAAGTAGATATAGACACAACAGATGGTGCTTATACAACAAAGGTAAGATAGAATTTTGCTTATAGTAAGTCTAGATATGAGCTGCCGCATGAGATTTCCGACAATTAGACATTTTGACAAGTGTAGACTCAGACGAGCCTGTGCAGCCTCCTTTTAGGCTTAGAAACCTCAAATTGTGTTCAGTCAGTGGCTTAACACTCAAAGGATATTTGAGCGACAAGCAAAGGCTCTGATCAGACTGCGCATATGCGCAGGCTGATCTGAGGCTTTGCTGGTCGCACATACCACATTGTTGGAAATCTCATGCCACGGCTCAATTATTATACTTTCCAAACAGTGACTAACATAGGCACTGATCAGACTGGGAGGATGTGCAGGCTGGTCTGCATCTTTGGTGTTTGCCTGCAACAGTCAGGTTTTCTTGTGTCATCGCCTATATAGCAATCTGTATTATTAACAAGATAGAAAACAAGTAAACTCATGGTATTATGGACCCTGCTACATTTGCCCAAAGCTGATTTGGATGAGTCTGTGCATATGTACATTGGAGGTTCATACAATTGCAAATGAGATAAAGTTTCCATTTTAATTGAGACAACAGGACTGCATTTTGAAGCATGGTCCATATGTGATGTTGTTATTTGTAAATCCCATAGTTAAAGGTAAGGTAAATTTCATTTTTACTCTTTCCTTGCTTGCGGTGACTATTGTTGTCTGCTGATAACAGTTTGGACCCAGATCAGGACCTGGTATTTGTAAATCCCATAGCTAAAGGTATTCCTTTTTTACTCTTTCCTCACTTGCTGGGACTATTGCTGTCTGCTGATAACAGTTTGGACCCAGATGAGGACCTCGTCTGGATCCAAACTGTTTGACCCTCTGATAGAGATCCTGAAAAGTTTTTTTGAAAAAAAGTCAGATGACAACAAAATCATAAAAATTACCCAGCATACAAAGAGTTAAAAAAGAATCTTGTGTTCCTTACAAAAATGTTAAATTACATTTCAGGGTGGAAAAATTCCAGTCCGATGGACAGCACCCGAAGCAATAGCATTCCGTAAATTTACATCCGCCTCAGACGTGTGGAGCTATGGGGTAGTTATGTGGGAGGTGATATCGTATGGTGAGCGGCCATATTGGAACTGGTCCAATCAGGATGTGATAAAAGCTGTTGAGAAAGGATATCGACTCCCGCCTCCTATGGTACGTATGATGGTATTCTAATAAGTGGGTAACTTGAAAACAATTTTCAATTCACAAGCTGTTAATGCACAGATTTGGTACTTTAAATATACTTCTTCCGGGCCACTACATTTTATGACAGCAGATCTGTTAATCACTCTTAAATATGGCATGGCCCTGAAACACTAATATTAATGGAAACATCCAACTGCATGTTGGCTGTACTTTAAATATACTTGTTCAGGGCCACTACATTTTATGACAGCAGATCTGTTTATCGCTCTTAAATATGGCATGGCCCTGGAACACTAATATTAATGGAAACATCCAGCTGCATGTTGGCTGTACTTTAAATATACTTGTTCGGGGCCACTACATTTTATGACAGCAGATCTGTTTATCGCTCTTAAATATGGCATGGCCCTGGAATACTAATATACTGCATGTTGACTGTGAAACTGTGACAAAATGTAGTGCCATACTTTATAAAAAATAGGTGAATATATCACTGAATTTATGCAATCTTGGTTTTCCAGTGCATTAATGTTCCAAAGTCCCTCAGGAGATGTTGAAAGTCTCGGGCTTCACCCTCGGTTATTAACATCTACAGTAAAACCTGTCTTAAGTGGCCACTCAAAAAAAGACAAAGTTGGTTTCAAGACCGATTAACGTTAAATGCAGGTCAAAAGTATTGCAGAATGCTCCAAGGGGAGCATTCTGCAATACTTTCGACCTCCATTAAGCTACCATCTGCCTTTAAGTCCTTAATTTTGTCTATTTTTGAGTGGCCCCTTAAGACAGGTTTCACTGTATTTCGGAATCTAGGAATGTTAATGCATTAAAGAACATGTTTGATCCTAGTATTAAACTGTCCCACTGTGAACAGTTCTTCTAATTTCACATTCACAGGCCGTGTTTTGTAGTCTCCATTTTACTGAAAAACTCCAGTCTTTCTATTTCACTATTCACCATCTCAGGATTATTGCATATTGATAAACTTGATTTTTGTTTGTGTATTTTCCAGGAGTGTCCAGAGGCTATTTATCATTTAATGTTAGACAGCTGGCAAAAAGAACGAAACGCCCGACCAAAGTTTTTACAAATCGTAAAAACTCTCGACAAGTTAATACGAGCGCCAGAGCTGTTAAGGAAAATGGCCAAACCAAGGTAGGCTTACAGATGATGATGATGAGTACAGTACAATGTAACCATGTGTTTAAAACTGTGAAAATAGCTAGTCCTACCATAACTTTATTTGTTTGATTTTTTACGTCCCATCAACAATCTTTCAGTTAAACAGGGATGGGTCTTCCTGGGTTGAACCAGTACTAAGCTAGGATAAATGTGTCTTTCTCAAGGACCACAACCGAGTGACGCCGGTGAGTCAAGCACTCTACCACTGAGCGACTGCACTCCTTACAGTAACTTTAAGATAACTGCTTTTATTATTCTGTCACCATCTCTGGTAGAAAGTGCAGTAGAATTTATAGGGAAAGATTTTAAAGGTGGTACAGTTAAGTTCATTTTTAACCCATATAAGCTTAGCATCCTTTTGTAGGACATAGGCAAACTGTGCAGACCCAGATCAGACGCCGCAGAATGCGGCGTCTGATCAGGGTCTCCACTATTTGCTTACAGAAGGTTCTATTTAAATTTGAATAGGAATGAAAAATACCACCCAACAACCCTTAAAACAGAAATGGACTGGTCCAATTGATAATAGTGAGAAATTCCATTCGGCTTAAATGGGTTAATATAAGATTTTTTAAACATGTCCATGTATCATATACACAGTGTCATTCAAAAACTTAAGTCAAAACTTGACTTGCAGACAGTTACTCTTTGTGATTCTCTAAATTTGTACTCAAACTTTGAGGTAAAATTATTCCACATTATCTGGGGTTATGAATTTAGATTCCTACAATAGTTAACTTTCCTTTTACATGTACTTTATATGGGATTATGCATTTTTCTTGATATATACCAAAGGAAATACTAGTTTCTCCTTATATTTAAGGTTTATAGGTTCAAAACTGACCACATTATTATAAGGTAATGCAGTTGAGGATTATGGGAAGGTGTGGTTTGTGTTGTTGTGACAGCACTTTTATTAAAGTTTATTATATTGGGGTAGGGTGGTATCTTTCCAAAGTCTTTGAAGGGTAGGACTATTTGGTATTGAGTGTTTTAGTCGGAGGGCTTAGCTTCTATTGCACACCCTTCATAAATCAGTTTTGGTCATTATGAATGCAATAGGGTTGAATGACCATGAGGAAATAGTCTGTACTGAGTCTGAGTGCAATAAAGCTGAACTAGAACTTTAAAGGCGATATGGGTGAATGCAATAGGGTTGATGACCATGAGGAAATAGTCTGTACTGAGTCTGAGTGCAATAAAGCTAACTGGCACTGTAAAGGCGATATGGGTGAATGCAATAGGGTTGAATGACCATGAGGAAATAGTCTGTACTGAGTCTGAGTGCAATAAAGCTGATTAGCACTGTAAAGGCTGTATGGGTGCACTAATTAGATCGTGTGTGGTGATCATGTTGAATACAGTGTTGCACTTGTTTTTTTTTCAAAGGTTGGAAAATGTTTCCTTCAAGAGGACGATGGGATATTGGTACACTATGTATGTTTACCCGCAATACGCTTTATTAAAAGAAAAACAAGAAATTTTAACTGCATGAGCTATATAATCATTAAAGGCCCCCCTAATATGATTGTCTGTGTATGGAGTCTGATCAGGGCCTTCTTTGATTTTGATTTAGGCCAGAAAGCATTGCTCATATTAATCTGAATTCTCGCCTCTCATTTCTCTTCAATTTTACACTCGGAATGGACAAAACTCCTTTGTTCATCCTGAGTGTGAAAATGGTAATCCACAATGGCTTGCAAAAGTGTACTTGCTAAGCGTGCTTGCTAAGCTAGTGGTTTCTCCTGCTAGGCATAGGTCCAGATAAACAAATTCATTGAGCCTAAAATTGTGCGTATTTTTTTATGAACTTCAAAATGTGTTTTGTTGCTCAAAAGAACATTGAAACGGTTCTTTTTAGTACCCACAACATGTATTTTTGGTGAGAAATAGAAAAAATGATTTTAAATTACACACTCTTTTCTAAAGGTCTGCTGCAATGTAGCTAAGGTCTATCCTTCCTGAGTCTCCAAATATCTAAACTGTGTTGATCATACATTTAACACCCACATAAAAAGAATACTCCTTGCTTGGGATCTCAGGGTCGTCAGTGGATTTCCTGTTGTGGCGGTAGATCTCTACTTTCTCTAGCATATGTATGTGAGAGTGAGGTGGCTCAGTGGTAAGGCGCTCTACTTCAGATCAAGAGGTCTCTAACTGGAGACACTTGGTTTTGTCTTTGAGGAGGACACTACTGGTTAAACTCAGGAAGAAAGGGAAAGGTCCCGACATGACTGAAAAATTGTTGACTGGGATGTGTAGCATCAACATTAATAAAACTATATGTATTGGCTGCTCATATGAGTGATCATGATATAACGGACCAGCTCATGAGATTTTGATATTTAGCTTCACTCTGCGCAGTTAACAAGAGCCTTAGCTGCTTTTATACACAAAATATAGAAGATGCTGAAGGCTCCTATGAACATTTAGACCTGCTGGATACGTCAGCATGGGTCTTCTACATATGTGATAAGCGCCAAAATCTTGTGTGCCGGCCCATTTATGCTTTTGAATAAGAAATGAGAGTTATATCATAATTTACCCACTCTTATCTGAAGGATTGGATTTTATATCCCGGTACTATATTCTTGGTACAATTCCAAATCTCAGAGCATTTTATACCCCCTTCCTCACCCCTTCCTCCCTCTCCCTTCCATTGCTTTATAAAAACCACTTGTACATTCAGAATAATCATTAATCTTTTGCCTGATATAATGTTTAATTTACAAAAATATAGATTTAACCGACTAACAGAAAGGTATTGCACCTCAAATTATGCAGAGCATTAATTCTTAAAACATGCTTTATATCACAACATCTTTTCATAGCATTTTTATGCAGCTCACCAAGGGGGGGGGGGGGAGGGGCATATAGTTGTCTTTTTGATCATCCATAGGTCTATCATGCTTTTAAATGCTGTTCTCAAAAAATCATTGAAGGGAGTTCAACAACAGAAATAGGAAGATGAGAGATAATGTACACTGACCCAAGATGAAAACTTTACACTTTATTTTTTTGAATAGCTGTTTTGTTAGTATGCATGTCATTGTAAAATTTACGCACGATTATCAAGATTTCATCGCGGATAACGAATATGCAATTTTTATTCAATTCATAGGTCTATTCAAGTGTCAACGCCTGAAAAACGTGTTCCTTACATTACATGTGCTCAGGGACAGGTGGCTCACTAACAGCTTTAAAACCGACAAGAAAACATTTGCAGCTGAGTACTGATAATAAAAAATAATTTATTGTTACAAAACGCTTCCATTTAGTGACGGCACGTCATTCAAAAGATCCAAGAAACCAAGTTATTGGCGTGCTCAAGGCTGGGTCTATGGTAAATGATATTGCGCATCATTTTTGCTGCTCTAGACAGAATATTCATGATCTTATGAACCTGTACAACAGTACTGCGTCTGTCAGAGTCCGTGTAAGACCTTGTCGCGCACGTATGACGTCCTCATTATCACGTTACATGTTAACTCACCCACGTAATCGTGTCAACCAGCAACCATTATTGCTCGGCCTTTAAGGGGTTCATGCACAAAATATCATTTATCAAATTATACAAATTAACGGACCTGGCATTTTCCAGCATGATACTGCAAGGCTTCACACAACGCGTAAATAACCACACAATACCATATACAAAATAACGTCAACGTCTTTCCTTTACCCTCTTTAACCCCAGTCATGAACCCCATTTAACACGTATAGGATGAATTGGGTCGGAGGGTCAGGTCCAATCATCAAATGAATGCAATAAATGACTCCAATATGCACCTCTGTTAGAATGACAAACGTATCCCTAATGTGCCCATACAACGTTACCTAAATATAATGAGGCGACGTATTCTGCTAAGCATTCGTAAAAATAGAGGTCATTCTGGTTACCGATGATCTTTTTAACATCACTTACAGCACGCAGTCAGTAATTTCTTGTTTTCAAATGCTGTGTGACTGTTTTATTTTTCTTTAGTAATTTTCACTTTGACCCCTCTGAACGGAAGTATTCATAAAAAATATGCATTTTATGATTTCCATCCAATATTTTTTTCAGAGACATCAATAAGGCATTGGAGATTCGATCACAGAAAAAATAACCCCAAAAAATAATTTATCATCAAAGTATATAATTTTGAATACTATGTAAAGTTTTCATTTTTGGTCAGTGTACATGTAGTAAAGAAAAAATAAATAATGCTGTAAAAAATTAATAAAAAGTTATCTCCCTCAATATTTCTTGCAATAGTGATCTTGACTTGAGCATGTCTCGCAAAATATGAAGGATGTCAACAAAACAGGATGCACTTAAAGATGGCAAGGAGAAGTGTAGTACACAAGAACTATAATAATGACAAAAGTAATTGCAGTTATCCCCCTTTGATTTTTTGCACTATAATTTTCTCTCAAACAAATGAAAGAGAGATTATAATTTCTAGTTATAGTGTTTGAGAAAATTTTGTTGTGTTTGAGTGAAATTGCTATTTGAGTGCACTATTCAAGCTCACCACATTGCACTAAAATGCTCATACCATCATTGGTACATTATATTATTGATTATCTGCAATGTATTGCTCGAGGGTTTATCAATGTTGACTTGAGGTCAGCTGTATTGTTCTTAGGTCCGCTGTATTAAGCTGAGGCTTTGTCTGTAAAATGCTCTATATCAAGTAGCTAACTAATAAAAAATACCATTAATCAAGTGATTTCATACTGGTCCAGTTATAGGTCTGAGATCAGCTGTGTTGTCAGAGGCCAAAGATTTTCCATTGGCCCACTAACAGGTCAGAGCTAAAGTGGCCTCTGGCTAATACGTGTGGCTGGGCCAATATGAAATCACATGATTAATTGCATAATAATATTGCATACCTTTAAAGAAATATCTGCTATAAAAGCCATAAAGTTGAAACTGGCTTTAATTTAATTAAAAATTGTATGTCCTTGAACTTGCCTGATAATAATTTATTAGCTCTTAAAGTATCAAACATGACTACAGCAGACAACAAGTTTTATGATATCTTTATTGATTTTTGCATTAAAAATAAGGTTTAATAATGTGCAAGCAGATGATTCACATGAAATATTATCATCAAATTGTTTTTTTTTTAAAGCGGGAACAAAATTTGAAAATGTCGTCTGCTGCTTAATCTTGCTGGTCCTTTATTTTTCAGGGTAAAAATGGTAGCATGCTTTACAATAAATGTATTATTGAATTTATTAACCCTTTACCTTATGGAGATACCTTTTAACACTTTTGCAACTAGAGCAGACCCAGATCAGGCAGCTCTCCTAAGAGCTGCCTGATCAGGGTCTACTCTGTTTGCTAATGGAAATATGATATATCTGATCCTACACAAGTGGACCCAACTAGTAATTTCTTTGTTTTATGTACCTACATGAAAGTTTACTTATATAATTATTCAAAGTTGGTGGAGCCTTAGTGAAATGGTTAATCAAATTAGGGAAAAGATAGATAATGGAATGTCAAAAATATTTTAATTTTGTTAAATGTTTTACATGGTGAGGATAGGCAAAAATGGGAGATTCGTATTTTTTTTAAAAAAAAACTTAAGGGTAGAGGGCAAAAAGGTAAGGGACAGTATGGTAATCTATTACACATATTTTTTTTTATTTTACTCTGAATTGTTTTTTCTTACCGAATCCGTTATATTTCTTTCAGGCCACAAGTCTTCATCGATGCACAGCCAGACGTAACGAATTTTGGGAGCGTGGAAGAATGGTTGAATGTGATTAAAATGGACCGTTATATAGACACTTTCGTTAGTGCAGGTTTCACAAATATGGACCAGATCTTAAGACTCACCGTGAAAGACTTGGATACCTTAGGTATCTCATTACTGGGACATCAAAAGAAAATCATGAACAGCGTTCAGACTCTACGAGCTCAACTTCTTGGACCCCAGGTCCATTTGCCGTCAATGCAGATGTCCGAGGGGTTCCTAGTATAGTTATTACTAAGGCAGCAGAAATAAAAACTTTTAATGCCTTAAAATGCCACCTATGAGTTGCAGTAGACGACATTTTAAAAAAAGTATTTTTAAAAAAACAAATAAGGCTTGATGTTATATATGAGTCAACTTTATGTTTCATATGAATTATTAACCATTAAATAAGGCATGATAATTTACTTGAAATTTCATGCCTTATTTTCTGGAAAAGAAGGAAGCTGTTAAAAATGTAGTCTGCTGCAGTTTCATGGGTAGTTTAAGGTCTACGCCACTTATAGATATTAGCCAAAGATGGTTTTACTCATCTTAATTTTCGAGCAGAGGACTTCTAAAAATAGATTCTTAAGAGTTTTAATAAGTTTTATTCATGAAACGATTCTTCAAAAAAAAATTAAGCTTAATTTTTTCAAACTTTTTCAAGATTTGTTCTGAAACAAATCTTGTCAGAACAAATCTTGAAAAAGTTTGAAAGAATTTGGCTGTTAGATTGTGTTGTAGGTCTACGCTAAAATAGCCATTAATTTTTTTTTATATTTCACACCTTAATATATCACCTGGCGTAGATCATTTTCATTTTAAATATTAAGTTACCCTTTTACAGTGCAAAACTGTTTTCTGTTAATATTATATTTGGCGTATATAAGACTTAATCACTAAAAGTGCTGATCTTGTGATAAATTTCAAAGTATTCCAAATGTAGATTTTTCCACGTGAACCACGGAAATCATTGCTATTGGATGTGTTAGTGCTCGTTTTGATGTTCCGTAGCTGCACCAGAGTACGCATATATACTCATTTTTAGTCAGCGTGTGCTGTGGCGCTTTGTTCCCCCCGTTTGTTCATTGTACATTTTCTGTCAATATCATCCATTTTAACACCAGAGTTAATCATCAATTGCAAACTTTGAATTGATTGGATACATCTGCTGATTATCATTTATAGTGCTTACAATCAAAGGGAGGCAACTGTAAGCAGTTTTCTGATCATTAAGTCATTTCTTTTTTAATAACTTATTTTGAAGGCACAAAAAGTGATTTCTTATATGTTAAGTCCAACCTTTACCTCTTGGGAACCCTGGCTTATTGAGATGCATTGCTGTCACAGCCATGGTGTTGTTTATACTGCGAGGTGATAAACTTGGATCCTTAGTTTTTATCCTCATGACTTATCATATTTTGAAAATTTTGATTGACAAAAAAAAAAAACATAGCAGAAAAAATCACAAAGAATGGAATTCATTCTGCCTAAGAATACAACCTTTTCTGAAAGTCTTTTATTTGGTTTGTATGACAGAATTCTTTATAATGGTAATATTTTAGCTGAAAGTTGGCATCTTTCAATGATAAAGAATGAAGCTAGTACATGTACCTTGATCTTAGGGCGCTAGGTGGCTTCTTTTAAGATAAGTGATTGTGTTTTTTTTTTCTGCCAGATGAGTTCTCATATCCTGTTTTGAAATATTGTAGATTTAGATTAAACTGGTGGCCAAAAAGAGAAGTTTGACAGATCCTCACATTTGAGCTGCGATTTGATTTCCAACAATGTGATATTCTGACAAGTGTAGACTCATACGAGCCTGTGCAGCCTCGTGTTAAGCTTAGAAACTCCAAATGATGTTCAGTCAGTAACTTAACACTCATAGAATATTCAAGCGACTAGCAAAGGCTCTGACCAGACTGCCCATATGCACAGGCTGGTCTGAGCCGTTGCTGGTCGCACATACCACATTGTTGAAATCTCATGTTGCGGCTCATTTTAACTCTTGTCCTCAACTTTGCATTATTAGCACCCAAAACTTATTTTCTAACTGATGAAAAAAGGAAAATTAAGAACTTTGCTTAGAAGAAAGGGAAAGCAGTTGTATCCAATCATAAGAAGAATTCACTTAGTGAAAGCATAATTTTAATTTCATGTGCGTGTGTGATCATAGAAATCTCATAGTTATTTTAGTTATTGTGTGATACATGTTATCCATGACATAATGGTTGCTATAGCAACAATGATATGACAGCATTGAAACATGACAGAGGAGTTGTCAAGGGCAATAACCATTTTAATTACCAAAATATGACAGAAGAGTCATAGAGTCATCAAGGGGGATAACCATTTAAATTGCTTAACATGACTGAAGGGTCTCCAAGTGCAATAACCATTTGAATTGCCTAAATAGAACAGAAGTCATCAAGGGGTATAACCACTTGAATTGCCTAAATATGACCGAAGAGTCATCAAGGAGGATAACCATTTGAATTGCCTAAATATAACAGAAGAGTCATCATGGGGGATAACCATTTAAATTGCCTAAAATTGACAGAAGAAAGTCATCCAGAAGGATAAAATCTGAAACATGACAGATGAGTTTTCGAGGGTAATTACAGAAGAGTCCAGCAATGACATATACATTGTAACAGTGCCGAGATTGGGGATTCTGATTTTTATATTTGTTTTGTTTTACAATTAAACTCATGATAGTCATATTTAACCATGTATTCTGCCAGTGTGACTGGTTCAGTTATGCCATTTACATGTTGCTGTTTGTGTAACATTTTACTCATGTATATGTTTTTTTTTTCTGCTGATTGTCATAATAAGTTGGGATCGAAAACTGTTGTCAGAAACCAGCATGGAAATCCTTGATGTTTAACTTTTTTAGACCAATGGACTGTTCCATTACGTTTGATACAGTTAAGTCAGCATAGTCCATTATGTATATATTGAGGGGTCACAGGTTATAATTTCCAAAAAGTTTTTTTTTCTGGAGATTGATTTTGTCTTTGCAAACAGTACAGACCCTGATAAAATACCATGTTCTTTGGCATTTCATCTAGGTCATCACTGTTTGCAGAAAACTCATTTAGTGAGTCAACAAACGGTTAAGAATTAGCATTTTCTGAGTAAATGGGCGTTTCTGCAGCTAGTTGAGCTGCCCTCTCAACTCATGAAAGTTTTTGATATCTGACTGTTCTGTTGGGTGTGATTATACCATTTCCTAGAGATTGTGTTCAAAAACGCATTTTGTTTTGAGAATTTACCAGACCCAGATAAACACACTTTTTAACGTAAATTGTGATTATTTTCTTATCTGTCAATTTCAACATAAGTTGTGGGTGCTCAAAAGAACCGTCTAATTGAGACCCACAACATATGTTTTGGTTGAGGAAGAAGAAAATTATTATTTTTGATGATGCCATCTTATCTGGAAGTCTGGTTTATTAAAAGAAACACCTGCTAAGTTTATGGTAGAGGGTCCAATATGACTTTTAAAATTTGAGATTTTTTATGTTGCCTGAAGTATAGGTGTACTTATCAGATTCAAAATGGACTTCAAATGTAAACATCGACCAAGGATCCAGAGGGAGCACTAAAGTCTCCTCTGCCCCACTTGTATTAAATTATGGTGATAAGTAGACATTTTTGAGCTGCTTGTAATATGGTGTCCTATTGTCTCAGAAAAACAACAACAAATAATTCAAATGTTCATTTTTCATTTCCACTTTTGCCCTAAATATATGAACATATTGGCATAAGTAAGAAGTCTTAGGAGCAGTCTGATCAGGGTTTACACTGTTTGCCATTTGGCAGCTACGATTAGTCCTGTGAGGTGCTGAGGTCTTTCGAAAATTTAGAGTAAAACTGTTACAAAGTGAGATCTTCCGAGCTGTTACATAATTTACAGTGAAACCGTTACATACACTAAAACTGTTACATACAGTGAAATCTTCCAACCTTGTTTTTCATCATTTACAGATTTACGCAATATTTGTAAACTGCTGAAAGAGCTATGCAGATAAATGTTTTCTTGTACCGTCTGTTTGTTTGTTTGTATATTTGAGCTGCAACCTCAGCAAATGGCCTTTGGATATTTGATATTCTGAGCATTTTTTTAGATGTTTTTCAAAAGCTAACTTGTTTTTTTAATTCCAGCAAAAAGGTATAGCTGAAAAAAGCTACATTTGCCTGCCATATTTTATGATGATTCTGATCGTTTTATTTGTTTTGAGCAATTTGATTTCTGGATTTTTATTATGAAGAATTGTCAAAAGCAGAAAAAGAGCATGTTCTTGTTCTTTAAAAGGACACAATTTCAATCATTAAACATGCTTTTAGTTAGGAGTGTGTACCAAAAATTTAATTTTCTTATTCCTCAACCAAAACATATGTTGTGGGTACTCAAAAGAACGGTCTCAATGAGGGGGTTCTTTTGAGCATCCACAACTTATGTTTAAATTGTTAAAACGGATGTGTAAAAAAATATCTACAATTTTACGCTAACATTTTTTTGTTTATCTGAACCTTTTATAAAATCAGCTTTTTAAAATCTGGTAATTCTAGTTCTGATTAAACCTATTGCACTCAGGTTATTAGAGGTTTTGGCTTATCTTAGTGGAATAGGGTAATTTAAGAAAATTGAATGTGCATGTTTTTAAAAGAAAACATATCTGGGTACAGGAGGGTTACAAATGTAAACATTTATGGTAGAAATATAAGCAAGAAAAAAAGATTAAATCAAGTCTAATAGAGTATGTAGAGTGAAAAATGAAGAATATATCTGTACGAGGGTTAGTCAAAAATAACTGAGCCCTACCTCATGACATTTTAGTTTGGTATTGTAGACAACAAATGTGATTATGTTCTATAAGTATAACATGCCATATATGTTTTAACCCTAAAGAATTACCCTAGTGAAGCTTCTATTTATCGTTGCTAGACAACTGAAGATCGTCAGTCAGAGCCATGCGTTCACGATCTCAGCCACCAGGAATATACAGTATGTCTTTAAAAGGCTTGTGTGCTTGATAGTTTTTGTGAAAGACATATTTGTCATTTATTTGAATAACATATATCATATTGCCTTTTCATTACACTTAGTTTGTTAATTTTTAGGTGAACATTTTTTGTATGCGTTGCCTAGCAACAAAAAAAGCCAAAATTCCATAATTTTTCAAATACACGTGAATTGTGCTGCCATAGAAACAAAATTGTGCATTTAAATCAAGGAACTTAAAACGTCTAAGGTTTGGTTTGTGTATGCAGAACTGTTAAAGCATTATTAAGCTATTTTTTATGTTTTCTATTAAACTTGTGTAAATAGGAATGTGGGTGGGGTAAATTATAGGACCTCAGACATGTTAAAATTTGATAAATTCTGAAATCAAACTACTACAGCATCTATAATTTAGGGTCAGTTGGTTTCTGTTCGGTAACACTGAATAGGTACATGTTAAAGATATCGGACAACAGTGAATAAAAACTTGCTTTAACATTACTGTTTCCATAGCGACGCTTAGATTAAGATGTATCACAGCATGAATGCACCCCTTTGACAGGTCATATTCTGTTGCCTAGCAACTATTACAAAAAGCCTACCAACATAAATAAATTAGGTGATTAAATAGATGACATATAACTACAATGAAATATCATCTAAATATATGTCCATTTTACTTGATTCAAATGTTATGAGGTAAGGCTCAGTTATTTTTGACTGACCCTCGTATCTGTGACGTCCATGTTGTTTTCATGTGATGAGATTTTTTTTATATTATTTCCCATCCGTAGTAACTACAGAATGCTAGTTTTGTAATTTTAATTTTAGCACCAAGAAGGTTGGTGTTTTATTTTTAGCACCAAGAAGATTGGTGTTTTATTTGAGCACCAAGAAGCTTGGCGTTTGTTTTTAGCACCAAGAAAGTTGGTGGGTTTTTTGTATACTCTGTTTATAATGATAACACACAAAAAATTTGTATGTTCATGTACATAAGAAATTATAGTGTATATACTCTGACGAAAACGGTGAGTTCTGTAATATATGTGGGGTTGGGTGAGGTTATACATGTTCCACAGTGCCAGCTAAGCGGATTCCTCAGACTCAGAATGGATCCATAATTTTTTATGTGCGGGTGAAGCAGGGGATTCAGAAGCATATACGGTATTTCGCCTAATAAGGATGCTATGCTTGTAACTTTTTTCAAAATTATATACCCTCTTTTGAAAACAGTGTAGATCCAAATCAGCTGGCTTCTAATGCAGCCAGCTGATCCGGATCCACACTGTTTTTCCTCTACACAGAAAATCCATATTAAGAAATTAAACCACTGTAGCACAAAATGCAAAGTTAAGATGTATCTCTGATGAGTGAGGACATATCAGGGTTTGGCAGGGTTTAGGGTTATAGGTCCTATATAGGTCTTAAAAAGACAGATATAGATTTTTTGATTTATATAGCCAGATAAAGGATACAATTTTTGTTTATTTGTTTGCATCTTTTGTCGATTGAATGATCATTGAACATACATTTTGCAAAGGGCAGTAACTGTAGCTATCATTTTATACTGAGAAAAACATTTTCATTTTTGTAATATTCCTTTCATTAAACACTCCCAGGATCTTTTGATTCCGGGACAGGGGGTAATTTTTCAGGGGGATAAAGGTATAAGAATTAGAGGAACATGTGAACAAAAAAATTTGGGGGGGGAATCGGGAACAAAGAAAATAATGATTTTGGTTTTGGGAAATGGGAGGAAAAGATTTCTACTGATTTTTTTTAGTGTTTAACAAAAACCCTTCTTTGTGTTCTAGTGCTTAATTGTGACATGCATATTTCTTTCTAGAGTTGTGGCTGCAATTTTAGAATTGTCGCTAGCATTTTTAGAGTTGTCATTGTAATTTATTATATTACTTTTTTTTTTTCCTTTTTATTTTGACACAAGAAGTGTTGTGATATATATGTTGTTTTATCCCATGACATTGAAGTAGTCTTATAAGTAATATTTTGCAAGATGAGTCTGTATAGCAAGGGCATATTCATAAGTTGTCCTTTTTATTGTGATCATAGGATGTCGGTCGTCCGTCAGTCCATCCGCTGTCCGTCAACAATTTCCTTTAAATAATATCTCCTAAACCACTAGGCAGAATTTCACCAAACTTCACAGGAATGATCCTTTGGTGTTTCCTTTTCAAAGTTGCTATAATATTTCCATTCCATGCAGAATTCTGATTGCCATGGCAACCTAACAGAAAAACTTTAAAAATCTTTTTGTCAAAAACAGCTGGGCCGTTTTGAAAATATTTTGGTATAAATGGTCCAAGCGTGACCCCCTTCTAAGATAGCTAAAATAAGTTTGATCTGTTGAAAAACATGGCGGCCAGGGGGTGCGGCCTGTTTTTCCTATGTTATTTAATAAGTAAAACCCACAAGGTTAGCTTTTAAAAAAGCTTAGAACCATTGCATGGCATTTTACAGTTATCAAAGAAGAACTTTTATATTAAAGTGTTTTCATATTGCGTTTGCGGAAGCCACTCTTTTCAGTCTTTCATGTGTTTCAAGCTCTGAGTAGTTTTTGTTTTAGTTAACGATTTATTCATAGGTGATCCATTGGAAGCAAGTAAAACACAGGAAATATGCATATTCCAGTAAGACTCTGCTCATGAACACACTGAAAAGTGGTAGAGTTAACCCCCTCCCAAGCAGTATGTGTAGGTCATACAACCCTATTCCTCAATTGAAAGCAATGCACATAATGCCTAGGAGGCATATTGTAACTAACCCATCTACATTTAGTTATTTCATCACACTTAGCCTAGAATATCCGAAGGCTCCACGTTTGATCTGGATTCTAGTTCAGTGATAAGGTCTCTAATTGGTCTATTCGTTTTTAGAAGCATCCGGTATCCAATTTTGGTTTTTAGAAGAAATCCGGTATCCAAAATATCAACATCGCTCATGCAATGGTTGATTCCACCATTGCATGAGTGATGTTGATATTTTGGAAGTAGCTTGATCGACAGGGAGTTTGAGAAAGCAGAGTAAAAGACACTGCTGCTGGGGAGTTAGCAACTTGCTAATGGAACAGGCCGAATCGAACATGCGCTCATGGAAGATCTCTAACTTGTATCACTGTATCACCATCGCTGATGCGATGGTGAACAAAGGCCTAGTAAGGGAGACAACAAGCTGTCATGGTTGTCTTTGACTTACCAGTGGTTACCTTTCATATAATAAGGAAAAAACTTAAAACAAATCTTCTGAAACCACTAGATCTAGAGCCTTGGTATGTACCATCAGCTAATGGACATCTACCAAGTTTGTTCACATTATGCCCATGAAGCCCAGAGGGTCTACATCCTGTTTATTTTGTCAATATTATTAATGGAAACTTTTCCATGAAAAGACTTAATAAAACCGCTGATCTATCAAAATTCATAGCTGGACTTTGGGAGGAGTTATGATTTCCTATTCCCTTTTAAGCAGTCATTCTCAGGTGAGCGACCCAAAGCCCAGAGGGCCATCTTGTTAAGGACAAAAGCTGTTCCCGTTTGTTTAATGTTTCAAAAATTTTACATAATGCATTTTTCATTTTTTATATGAACCTTTTTTGTGTATTTTTATTTTTTATCCAAATCAAAAACCTGATAAGCATTGGATTTGTTTTGTATATTCTATTTTAGTAGTTTTTTTTTTATTATTAACTCTTTGTATGCTGATGTGGAATCTTCGAATTCAGATTGATTAAGTAAGGTTTGGACAGCCCATTATATCTTTTGAGGGGTCACAGATAAGAGTATGCAAATTCTGCTCTTTAACTGTCTTTCATTAATCAGAGTTTACAATTTTCCAACCAGTGACCCCTCAATGTATACAGGCCTTCATTAAAGAGTGTGTAACAAAAAATATTTTTCATATTTCTCAACCAAAACATGTTGTGGGTATTCAAGAGAACTGTCTCATTGAGATGCTTCTTTTGTGCACCCACAACATATGTTATAATTGATTGGCAAGAAAATATTTACAATTTTATGCTCAAAACTTTGTCTGAACCTGTGGCCATCCATCCATACTTTACTGAATCAAACTAAATGGAAGAATCCAACAGTTAGATGGAAGAGTCCATCATTTTAGGAATATAGGGAATTACATTGTGTTCAAATTAATGTATGTCCGTATGTAAATTATTCCCATGGTTATTAACATAAAAGACATGTTTTTTTCTTTATCACTATTTGCATGCTGGGTAATTTGTCATGCTTTTGTTGTCATCTGCTGACTTTTTTCAAATTTAAATAGTCTTTCAGGATCACAATCAAAGTGCCAACTGCCTGGGTCCAGATCAGGACTGATGTTGACTTTGTAAAGGTTATCAGCAGATGACAAAAGTTACCGCTAGCAAGGAAGAAAATTCTTAGAATCTTACAAAAAAACACCTACTTTTGATCATGAATTTCTTCGTGTTTTTTAAGTGACTCCAATTTCTTCATCAAAAGCCACTTGTAAGCCTGAAAGTTAGAAAATTGTAATGTACTTACCTTGGGTAGGACTTGAGGTCAAGAGCTCTCAGAATCTAACTTGTTACCTTGAGCAAGTACCAGTATGATGAACCACACCGATTGACTTGGATGTTTAGCAAGAATTTAAAGCTTATCTTGGGGAGCTTTGGTAAGGGAAAACTCCCCAGTCTTGGGGAGTTCTAGTAAGGAAAAAATTACCTGGCCTCGAGGTTATAAAACTTGAGTACAGTCTCAGACTCAAAATAAAGCCCAATGATTGGATGCTTGCGGACATGTGTCCGCAAGCAGCCAATCATTGCGCTTTATTTTCAGTCTGAGAATGAACTCAAGTTTTATAACCTCCAGGCCTGGTCTTGGGGAGTATAAGGGCAAACTCCCCAGTCTTGGTGCTAACTCCCCAGTCATAGGGAGCTATACTAAGGGGATATTCCCCAGTCTTGGCTAGCTCTGGTAAGGGAAAACTCCCCAGTTTTGTAGCTTAATAAACTTGTGATAATTTCTATATTCATAAGATTTTTAGTTCTTATGGCATATGCATAAAGTTGTTCATAGCACTTTGTCTGCTATCGTTGTCTGCTGATAACATTGGCAAACAGTTTGTACCCAGATCAGGCCCCATGAAACATCAGGCCTGATTTCGATCCAAACTGTGAAGCATTTAGGAAGAAATTATTTTAAAAAAAAATATTTTGAAAAAAAAAAAAAAAAGACTGCAGATGACAAAAACTGTGGCCTGTCTGAGTTTGAATCTTCCTCTATGTCATACTCTTTGAAAACAAGCAGTGAAGGCTCTGGTGAGACTGTGCAGTCTCCTCTGAACCTTGGCTTCTTGACAGTGAGTTTAAATGATCCAGTAGGGCTGTGGGCCTGTCTTTGGGTTTGAATCTGCCAGTGAGATAGTACCAAAAATCTTGTGTGCTGACCGATTTCAATATTTATTAGTACTGTGTTCACTTTGATCTAACATGTCAAAATTCAGAACGTGCATTGTGAGAGCTGTGTTCACTTTGATCTAACATGTCAAAATTCAGAACATGTATTATGAGAACTGTGTTCACTTTGATCTAACATGTCAAAATTCAGAACGTGCATTGTGAGAGCTGTGTTCACTTTGATCTAACATGTCAAAATTCAGAACATGTATTATGAGAACTGTGTTCACTTTGATCTAACATGTCAAAATTCAGAACGTGCATTGTGAGAGCTGTGTTCACTTTGATCTAACATGTCAAAATTCAGAACATGTATTATGAGAACTGTGTTCACTTTGATCTAACATGTCAAAATTCAGAACGTGCATTGTGAGAGCTGTGTTCACTTTGATCTAACATGTCAAAATTCAGAACATGTATTATGAGAACTGTGTTCACTTTGATCTAACATGTCAAAATTCAGAACGTGCATTGTGAGAGCTGTGCTCACTTTGATCTAACATGTCAAAATTCAGAACGTGCATTGTGAGAACTGTGTTCACTTTGATCTAACATGTCAAAATTCAGAACATGCATTGTGAGAACTGTGTTCACTTTGATCTAACATGTCAAAATTCAGAACATGTATTATGAGAACTGTGTTCACTTTGATCTAACATGTCAAAATTCAGAACGTGCATTGTGAGAGCTGTGCTCACTTTGATCTAACATGTCAAAATTCAGAACGTGCATTGTGAGAACTGTGTTCACTTTGATCTAACATGTCAAAATTCAGAACATGCTTTATTAGAACTGTGTTCACTTTGATCCAACATATCAAAATTCAGAACATGCATAATGAGACTTGTGTTCACTTTGATTCAGAACATGCATTATGAGAACTGTGTTCTCTTTGACCTAACATGTCAAAATTCAGAACATGCATTATGAGAACTGTGCTCACTTTGATTCAGAACATGTATAATGACAACGGCGTTCACTTTGATCTTACGTGTCAAAATAATTCAGATCATGTATTATGAGAACTGTGTTCACTTTGATCTAACATGTCAAAATTCAGAACCTGTATCATTAGAATTGTTTTCACCTTGATTCAGAACATGTATTATGAGAACTGTTTTCACTTTTATCGAACATGTAAAAATTCAGAACATGTATTATGAGAACTGTGTTTACTATGATTTAACATGTTAAAATTCAGAACATCCATTTTATTTGAAGCAACTGTTTACTGTTTTATTTATCTTGATTGGCTTTGCTTGATAGCACACACAGTTTTAAAATCTGGAGGTTGCAGGGTCGAGTTGACGGTGTGGATCCTTTAACGTAGTTACACGTGCATAATTCAAAGGAAATGGCAATCCATTCCAACATAACTGAAAGATTGTTGACTGGGAGGTAAAGAATTAAATCCAACAAAACAATTTAATGGCCTCACAAGTTTTTTCTATAACTGAAAGGACTGCTCTTAAAGGAAAGAATTTGTCTCCCCTTGATTTGCGTAAATGTCTGCATTCTGGCTACGTTATTGCCAGTCCCTGGTTGTGCAACTTTTTTTACAGAGATTTATTCACCTAACGGCAGGTTGAAAGAACGGCAGGTTGAAAGACTGCTTTTTTCGAGGACTATAAAGAACTTGATTTTCAAGTACTTTTTAAATCTGTGTGAACCCTGATTAATAAAAGTACAGACTCATAATTGTTAGAATTACATGTTTATTCTTTATAGTTGTATGTATATAAGAAAAAAAAAATATGGTAGAATAACTGTTGATGAAAATGATTGTGAGTGGTGACTGAAATATCTGAGTTTATAGAAGATTGTTGAATATTTCTATCACTGAATAAAACATTGAAACTATGAAATAGTGTGGAATGTTTCTTTATAATTCCTTTATAGCTCACCTGACCCGAAGGCTCATAGGTGAGCTAATGTATACCAATGACTCTGGCATCCGTCTGTCTGTCAGTATTTTCAAACATCATCTCCCCTGGAGCCAATTGAACTCAAATTTCATATAGGGACCCTTTAGGATGAAGGAACGAAAGTTTTTTCAAATGGTTCTGGTCACATGACCAAGAGGGCCACCACGCCCATATTTAGTAAAAACCCTTTGAAAATCTCCAGAACCAGAAGGCTGATGACCTTGGGGCTTGATATGTAGCATTTGGGTTTTTGGGCCTACCAAGTTTGTTCAAATGATGGTCCAAGGTTGACTTTGACCTACTTAGTATCAAGGTCAAATCAGGTACATAATGAGAAAATTAATTTTCAATTATGCACTCTTACCTGGGGGTGTTTTGATGGCAAAACATGGCTGTCAGCAGCGTGGCCAGTTTCCATTATACATATACAAGAAACTTGAAATTTCTGAAACCAATGGTCAGGTCCACCTTGTCCCAGATTTATGCCCATTCTGGTTGTCTCAGCAACAAAAATAAAATGTCTCCGATAAGGCAAAACTGGGACTTTTGCACCTAAGGGCAAGTAACTTCAAGATGACTTGCAAATTTCAAAACCTGTTCAAGAGATATCAGCGCAAGTTTGATCAGGTGTCGATAAGAAACTAGAATTCTGAGAATTGGATGTGTCGCCTTGAATAACCAAAGTCAAAAAAGGGCCATAACTCATCAAAACTAATGTGAAGTCTGGCGAAATTCACCCAGTGGTACGGGAGTGCAGTGGCTCAGTGCTGGAGTGCTTGACTCGAGATCGAGGTTTCATTTTTCGAGCCTCACCGGTGACACTGTATTGTGTCCTTGAGCATGGCACATTATTCCTTACTTAGTACTGGGTCAACCTAGGAAGACCCGTCCCGACATAACTGGAAAATTGTTGACTGGGACATAAAAAGAATCAAATCAAACCATCCAGTGGCTCAGGAGGAGATGTTTAAAACAAATTTTTGACTGAGGATCACAGAAGGGCAATATCTCAGTCAAAATTTTGTGGATGATCTCCATATTTGAACTTGACCTGTATTTAACAATGCATTATCCTGTAAACTTAGAATGAAATTAATGCAACCCTTTATCCGTTAAAGCGCCAAGAAAAAAATGCATCTGAAAATGTCGTCTGCTGAAGCCATCTGCTGCAAATAAATGCCTAACATTACTGACAAATTAAGTATAGAAGCAAACAGCGTGGACCTAGAACAGACTGCTCCTAGAAGCAGTCTGATCTGGGTCCACACTGTTTGCCATAGAGGCTTCTTTAACATTTCAGCAGACGAGAAAAGCAGACAACTTTTGTTGTGATTGGCGCATTAAGGGTTAAAAAGTTATTGATCATAAACTCCAAAGTGTGACAACACAGATGAGGATGACACCAACAACAAAGTATGCCCAACTCAACATTTCCTTTGGCTACCTGCAATTTTGATTAGATGTACAAGCTCTTAAAGCACTGATGATGCAGCATATTAAATACTAGATAAATACTAAATGAGCCATGATGTGATTTCCAACAATGTGGCATTTTGACAAGTGTGGACTCAGATGGGCCTGTGCAGCCTCTTTATTAGCCGATGTTCAGTCAGTAGCTCAAGACTCTTAGAATATTCAAGCGGCTAGCAAGGGCTCTGATCAGACTGTGTGTATGCGTAGGCTGATCTGAGTCTTTGGTGGTCGCACATACCACATTGTTGGTAATCTCCTGTCACGGCTCAAATAAGTATGGTCTGTTTAGGACTAGGAGCAAAGGGTGTTACAAGAAAAATAGAAAAAAATCTTCTAGTTTAGAATTTTATTCTTTCGTAATGTCAATATATTGAGCACATTAGACAACAAACATATTTTTAAACAATAATTTATTACATTGCAGATTATTTCATAAGTTAATAACAGGAAATATTATGAGCGTAATAATTGCAATTCATTTCTTAACCATCCTTCCAAACATAAGTTTTAGGTGCTCAAAAGAACCGTCTCAATGAGTACATTGAGCACCCACTAATTATGAGTACATAGAGACAGTTCTTTTGAGCACCCAAAACTTATGTTTTGGATTAGAAATAAGAAAATTACATTATAATAGCCTCCTCGGATCTAGAAGCTGAATGTCATAATTTTTTTTAGAAAATGTCTGAGCCAGCTCATACCATATTCAGCCATGCTTTTTTGTCGTCTGCTGACTATTTTTTCAAAATGAACTTTTTCAAAGAATTCTTTTGGGAATACCAACTGAGTGTCAAACAAATTGGATCCTGATCAGGGCCAACATTTTGGTCCAAACTGTTTGCAAAGGTTATCAGCAGACAGCACTAGTAAGCAATGGGTGTTGCAAAAATTAGGATGGTCATATCACTTGGAATTACCATATTTAACCTATTAATTCTTTGTCCCCTGGGAAATTTTCATGCTGTTTGTCGTCTGCTCATCTTTTTCAATATCAACTTTTACAAAATTTTCATTCAGGGAAAACATCAGTGTCAAACAGTTTTGATCCAGATCAGGCCTGCCATTTTCTCGCGCCCAGATCTGGGTCCAAATTATTTGCAAAGGTTATCAGCAGACGACACTAGTTAGAAGTACTTAAAGAATTAACTTTGCCCCTTGGGAAATTTTTCATTCTTTTTTGTCGTCTGCTGATTTTTTGTTAAAATCACCTTTTTGGAAAAATTCATTCAGGAATACCACCAGAGTGTCAAACAGTTTGGATCCAGATCAGGCCCATGTGTTTTGTAAGGCCCGGATCTGGGTCCAAACTATTAGCAAAGGTTATCAGCAGACAACATATTTAGAGTTGGTGGCGGATATGTTTCCCTAATACATCATTTAACCCTTAAAACTCAAAAAAAAAATGCATCTGAAAATGTCGTCTGCTGCAAATAATTGCCTAACATTACTGACTAATTTAGTACAGAAGCAAACAGTGTGGACCCAGAACAGACTGCTCCTATAGGAGCAGTCCGATCTGGGTCCACACTGTTTGCCATAAAAGCTTCTTAAACATTTCAGCAGACGAGAAAAGCAGACGACTTTTGTTGCGATTGGCGCATTAAGGGTTTAACTTAATCACAGCTGAAAACATGGTCATGAAATCACAGTACTCTTGTTGAAAACACGATAGTCATCATGAAAAATACAATACTAGTAATGAAAATGCAATATTATGAGCTTCGTAATAAAAGCACAACACTTTGAAACATATTTAATCCTTAAAGCGCCAAGAAAAAAATGTTTCTGAAAATGTCGTCTGCTGAAGTCGTCTGCTGCAAATAATTGCCTTACAATACTGACAAATTAAGTAAAGAAGCAAACAGCGTGGACCCAGAACAGACTGCTCCAATAGGAGCAGTCTGATCTGGTTCCACACTGTTTGCCATAGAGGTTTCTTAAACATTTCAGCAGACGAGAAAAGCAGACAACTTTTGTTGCGATTGGCGCTTTAAGGGTTTAACTTAATCACAGCTGAAAACATGGTCATGAAATCACAGTACTCTTGTTGAAAACACGATAGTCATCATGAAAAATGCAATACTAGTAATGAAAATGCAATATTATGAACTTCGTAATAAAAGCACAACACTTTGAAACATATTAATGAGATGTTTCTATTGAGCACCACAACAATTGGAAAAATGAGCCAGTGCATGAGATTTCCAACAATGTGGCATTTTGACATGTGTTAGTAGACTCAGATGAGCCTCTGCAGCCTCTTTTTAAGCTTAGACACTCTAAATGATGTTCAGTCAGTAGCTTAACAATCATAGAATATTCAAGCAACTAGCAAAGGCTCTGATCAGACTGCGCGTATGCACAGGCTGATCTTAGGCTTTGATGGTCGCACATACCACACTGTTGGAAATCTCATGCACTGGCTCAAATATCTCCCATTTTCAACTGAAGACAATCCACTGTATATCTAAGACACTTTGGTCATACGACACTTTCATTCATGACAGGGCAGACATGTAGTTTCCATGACAGGGCAAACATGTAGTTTCCATAGCACCACAACAAATGGAAAAATATCTCCATTTTTCAACTGGAGACAACCCACTGTATATCTTAGACACATTGGACATATGCCGCTTTCATTGATGATAGGGCAGACATGTAGTTTCCATAGTCTAAGAAAATTAAAAATTGTGAATATTTTCTCACCCATCAACTTAAGCTTTCATTTTGGCAGGGGACAAAAATTCCACTCGTCCGCTAGTAATTACCAGTGAAATCAAGAAAGGATGAGTAATACTTCTCAAAGCACTCATCCTGTAGGACAAGTGCTTTTGGAAGAATTACTCATGGTTGAGGGTGAGAAATCTGAGGGTGAAATAAGCATTTTCTGAGTATTGACTGTTGTCAGTATATGGGATGCAGTTCTGAAACTCAGACTGGGTAAATATCATTTTAGCAGTGATACTTAAGGAACTTTTAAGTCATATTACATATTACTCCCATATGTTCTCTATTGCATAAGCTTTTAAAGGACAAGTGCATGTGTTTGCAGGACGAGCGAAAATTGTAAGTCACTCGTCCTGCAGGACAAGTGCAATATTGAAATATTTTTGTCCACTGTTTGGATTCTCAAAAGAACCGTCTCAATGAACAAATTCTTTTGAGTACCCACAACATATATTTCAGTTCAGAAATAAGAAAATTAATTTTTGATTACACAATTTTTTTTTTGTAGCTGAAGGCCTGAGTTTCTGTTCATTATTCATACTCATGCAAAAATGTGTCTGTGCAAGTACCCACCTCTCCTGTTCAGAAGTTTTACACCCACTGGACAAGCGCAGGCCAGTTGGTGTCCAAACCCATTTTGGAACTTTGGCAAGAGATTGACAAAAATAATGCATACATGAAATTGGGAAGAAATCGGGTGAGAAATGACTTAGTTAAAATGTCCACAAAAGAGAACAAACACACGGACAGACAAGCCACAAACTACAGAGCTCTGCCAACATTTTTTGGCGGGGCCCTAACTACTGAAAATTCGGAAATTTTCGCTAGAATTTTATTTTCGTGAATAGCGATGAGAGACATACTTGCGACGTTTAAAATCGAGACTAGGGCATGATTACCTATATTAGTTAACAACAGAGTGATTGTGTGAAATCCGGTGGATTTCATTTTCACAAAATTTTGCATATGCGAAGTTTAGCGAAAATAAAAACCGCGTGAAAATTTCCGAATTTACAGTAAGTAAAGCATTAATTTATGGATTTTCATTCAATAATGGGTTGACCCTTTTTGCACCAATGAAATTTCCCATAAGATTGATACAGGTAAGTCAGGACTGTCCATTATATATACCGAGGGGTCACAGGTCATAATTTCCAAAACAAATCACATTTCTTTTACCGAAGGTTGATTTTGTCTTAGCAAACAGTGCAGACCCTGATGAAATGCTGCATAATGCAGCATTTCATCAGGGTCTTCACTGTTTGCTAAAGTATCCATTTTTGGGTTTGTGTTCTTCAAAAGGTTAAGGGACACATAATTATTTCAATTCCATATAAAGACAAAAACTCAGATCAAACAAAATGGCGAAAAGATCCTTCAGGATGAAAAAGTTCTAACATACTTTCAAAGACTGACTCAATTTATCTAGCTTTTGAGGGTTGGCCACTTTGAATGCTAACACTAAAAATGATCCTTTAAGATCAAAAGTCTCCAAACATACTTTCGAAGATCATATTGTCAATCTTTTCTGCACCACTCATTATACTTGCTGCCTTGCACTCACCGAGCATGCACTTGACAACCATTTCAAAACAATCAAGTTCTTCCTTCATGCAAATATCCTCTGAAACAACACCATCAAATTTTTGTGATGACTCAGCAGTTTCACCTGAAGCTGCCGAAGCATCTATGTCACTGCTGACTTGTATATCTTCGAACGTAGCTTTTAACTGCGCGTGAATCAAGTCCGGTGGCATGAAATCATCCATCTTAATCAAGTCTTCATGTAACGTCTTGTTTAAATCCTTAGTTTTCAAACTATACTGAAGCTGAACTTTATCATTGAAAACAGCGTCAGCAAGCCACGCCCCCTCCTTCGGATGACAACGTGAAAAACACAGATTTAATGACACAAATAACTTATCAAGAGTTTTATCATATTTTGTCTCAGTTTCAGACTCCGAATTACTCTGTTGTTTATCTGAGGAGCTATCTGATCTTTTAGACATTGCATCACCATCGGATTCTTTCATAGAACTACCATTTTCGTTATTGCTCCTCTGATCACTAGGAGTCATTTCGCTACCGTTCGATGAATGTACCGAGTCTGAGACTTCCGCGTCCTCTGCATCCTCCATGAGTTCATTTTTCAAACTACTGTTATCAGAGGATATAGTCTTTAATGAGGAGGATGACTTGGACTGTTCCCACTTACCAGGATCAGGACAAGTTGATACAGGTAAACTTTCGTCGTTATCAACTTCCATTTTAAATTCTGGTAAGTCAACTGTAGCTGGAGGAGTCTTTTCTTTAGGTTTAGAGCCACGTCTTTCCTTTTTGCTTGATTTTTGTTTCATGTGAACGGCACGGGATATGCCGTGATCGTGTGATGACCAATTATTATAGTTGTTCATGGTGAGACAGGAGCATTTCTCGTCAAGATTGTCACTCTTGTCCGGAGAGAGATCTTGATCAGTTTCCTCATTCTGCATAATAAACAAATTTATCACATGAGACTGTGACTGGAGTGATATGGGCCGCGACGTGAGAAAACCTGTCCTGGGTATTTTGCGAACAACAAATGTGCAGACCAGCCTGCGCAGCGCAATCGTATCAGCGCCTTTGTCTTTCGCTTATTGGAAAATATCATACCTAGACTTGCTAATTTTCTAGCCAGTCTCTGTAGCTGAGCAGGCTGGTTTGAATCTCACTTTGCTGGAAACCCCGAAGACAGGTTTTCTCACGTGGCGGCCCATATAATGCCATGTAGTAAAATAGATATATCACTAGTGATTTACATATTTGGAATGTTATGTAATGACATCCATAATGACAAAATCTTAACTTTTTCACATCAAAAATGCAATTTTAATGTCATATGATGAATAGAATATATCATCCCTGCTCATGTTTTATTGAATTTATGAAACTCCTTGCTAAAATGCAAACAATTTCAAAATTAACTTTTTCAAAAAGTTCTTCCAAGAACACAGAGTGCCAAACAGTTTGGCCCAGATCAGGACCAATCTTCTGTCGGTCCTGATCTAGGTCCAAACTGTTTGCAAAGGTATTCAGCAGATGACAAATGTGGCGGCTAGCAAGGAAAGAGTTCATTTTTTTTTAACATTCAACCAAAACATAAGGGTGGAATTATGAGATTTTGGTACTTATTGTAAGTGCATAGTCATTTTTAAACATGCATGGACAGCTTTTTGGTTTGGTTTCTTTCTTTACATCCCAGTCAACTGCTATGGTCATGTCGGGACTGTCAGTTCACCTAACCCATGTTTTTCCTGGGCAATATTGACAAAGCGGTTAACCAGTACTTCGTGCACATACTTTCGCTTGTAACTGACAACAACCTTTCTTGAATCAGCGGAAGGAAAGAAAATGACCGTAGAAATTATTTCACGATCAATCTCCAAGAAAGTATGGGACCGGGTCCAGATCGAACTCGCCACACCTGGATCTGCAGTCAGACACATATCTACAGTCAGACACGGTACCGACTACACTATGCTGCCTGGTACATGCATGAACAGCTATCGAGTGGGTCTAGAGACCCAAATTTCAGCAGGCATCTTTATCTACGTCTGTACTTTATGTGTTCAGGTAAAGTCTCTGGTGACACTACGTATATGTACAGGCTCATCTGAGACTCCCAGCGCATGCATATGCAGGCCTTTAGTTAAGAGTGCTCTCCAAAAAATTAATTTTCTTTTTCCTCAATGCAAACATATGTTGTGGGTACTCAAAAGAACCATCTCAATGAGATGGTTCTTTTGAGCACCCAAAACATATGTTCAAACTGATGGGTAAGAAAATATTAACAGTTTTACGCTCAAAACTTTTGTTTATCTAAACCAGAGCATATGCAATAAAATTAAAGAATAAAGATATCATGAACTGGTCTGTATGCTTTAAATGCTCAAATGTAGCATCAAAATGAGGAGTTGTAACATGAATTGTAATGTGAAATCTGATTGGATAGCGTTAGAAATTTGTAACAGAATATCCGTGATATCGTGTTGGAGATAAATTGATGTCATTAATTACATCACATTTTGTTGGATAACATGCAGTTTTTTACAGCTTGCAACACTTCAAGTTAAGAGGGAAATAATTTACCAGTAAAAAAGCCCAGAAATGCAATTGGAATGGGGATAAAGATATTCAACATGTTCATTTGGGGATATATTGTTGGATATACTGTCAAAAATTGAGTTTTAAGACAACGCCTGAGAGGAGCTGTAAAACATGAAGTCAGACCATATATCGGACAATATACCACCTCAAATGAATACTTTTAATACAGTTATCCAATGAATATACACCTATATGAGCCGCGACATGAGATTTCCAACAATGTGGTATGTGCGACCAGCTAAGGCTCAGATCAGCCTGGGCATACGTGCAGTCTTATCAGAGCCATTGCTAGTCGCTTAAATATTCTACGAATGTTAAGCTACTGACTGAACACCATTTTGAGTTTTTAAGCTTAAAAGGAGGCTACACAGGCTCATCTGAGTCTAAACTTGTCAAAATGCCACATTGTTGGAAATCTCATGTGGCGGCTCATATATTTTCAAAATCTGTAAGTACTTGAATACATACCAAGAAGGGGAAATCATTCTTGTCAATGTCCTCTAGCAACTGATCCAATTGGTCCATGACTAGTTCTGGCTGCACAAGCTCACTCGACGCTTCTCGATCCTTCTTCAACTGCCGCTGCCTCTTGGTCCGTGGCATGTGGTATTTCAACTGGATGTGGGGAGTTAAACAGACATTTTCCATCCATGGCGCGGGCTTCAGACCCTGTGTGTTGAACATGTTAAGTGCCAGCATAAGTTGGTTGTAGTCCTATAAAGAAATAAGAAGCACCCCTGAAAATCATGAATGGGCTTGTCCATCTATGTAATTGAACAGATGCATTAACTTAAGGATTGAAATGCAGATTGTCGGCTTGCATTGGATGATGAAAATCAATAGCTGTTTCAAAATCTGTAGGTACTTGAATACATACCAAGAAGGTATGCCAGGAGGGGGTACTCTCATTTTTTCTGCATATGTAGGTTGGGCCCAGCATCTACCATTTACAAACATCAAATATTGGGAATATCAAGCACCCCAAAAAAATATTTGAAATTTTTGTAACCCAAAATAATATCCTCATTCTGTACATTTACCTTAAAAAAAGACCCTAAAATACATCAAAAAAGACCCCTAAAACTAGTCCAATTTTGTCATGAACCCCCCCGCCCCCCAATATCCACACAATTTTTCATATCCCCAAAACTATTAATTTTTCTGAAAACCCCCCAACATATTGAAATTCAAAATTTTAAACCCCCAAAAATGGCCCAAGCCTACGTATTTATCAAAATATCAGAGTACCCCCCTGGGGTTTAATGTCTGAGATTATTGTTCTTCATTGTCCAAACAAGCTAAAAAATTTCATTTCAATATTTATATTTACATTCTATTTTTTTTTCAATCAAAGATGCTACTAAATCTTAGATCCAAGCCTGCTTGTAATCTTTATAAAAATGATTTATTTTATTTGTAGCCATGATGTTGGAACAACTAGCCAACCTCTCCTCATAACTGTTATGACTATGCATGAATGATGTCAAGTAAACACTTGTAAAAATAAGACAATTATCAAGATGCTATTAAATCTTATATCCAAGCCTGCTTGGTATCTTTATAAAATGATTTATTTTATTTGTAGCCATGATGTTGGAACAGCTAGCCAACCTCTCCCCATAACTTTTATGACTATGCATGAATGATGTCACGTAAACACTTGTAAAAATAAGACAATTAAAGACAATTATCAAGATGCTATTAAATCTTACATCCAAGCCTGCTTGGTATCTTTATAAAATGATTTATTTTATTTGTAGCCATGATGTTGGAACAGCTAGCCAACCTCTCCCCATAACTTTTATGACTATGCATGAATGATGTCACGTAAACACTTGTAAAAATAAGACAATTATCAAGATGCTATTAAATCTTACATCCAAGCCTGCTTGGTATCTTTATAAAATGATTTATTTTATTTGTAGCCATGATGTTGGAACAGCTAGCCAACCTCTCCCCATAACTTTTATGACTATGCATGAATGATGTCACGTAAACACTTGTAAAAATAAGACAATTATCAAGATGCTATTAAATCTTACATCCAAGCCTGCTTGGTATCTTTATAAAATGATTTATTTTATTTGTAGCCATGATGTTGGAACAGCTAGCCAACCTCTCCCCATAACTTTTATGACTATGCATGAATGATGTCACGTAAACACTTGTAAAAATAAGACAATTATCAAGATGCTATTAAATCTTACATCCAAGCCTGCTTGGTATCTTTATAAAATGATTTATTTTATTTGTAGCCATGATGTTGGAACAGCTAGCCAACCTCTCCCCATAACTTTTATGACTATGCATGAATGATGTCACGTAAACACTTGTAAAAATAAGACAATTATCAAGATGCTATTAAATCTTACATCCAAGCCTGCTTGGTATCTTTATAAAATGATTTATTTTATTTGTAGCCATGATGTTGGAACAGCTAGCCAACCTCTCCCCATAACTTTTATGACTATGCATGAATGATGTCACGTAAACACTTGTAAAAATAAGACAATTATCAAGATGCTATTAAATCTTACATCCAAGCCTGCTTGGTATCTTTATAAAATGATTTATTTTATTTGTAGCCATGATGTTGGAACAGCTATCCAAACTTTTCTCATTACTGTTATGACTATGCATGAATGATGTCACGTAAACACTTGTAAACATAGGACAATTATTGGCTGGCATTAACATTAGTCCACCTATAGCCTAGAGGTGCAGCCCAGATCATGTGATTGCTGTTGTTGTTACTTTTTTGTTTAACGTCCCACCAACAGCTAAGGTCATATGGAGAGGGGGCCATGGCTTAAAGTCTCATCCGACAGACTGGTGAAGCCGGGAACCGAACCTGCCATCCCTGGTTTACAAGGCAAGCAGTTTATCCACTACACTACAGCAGCTCCTCATCATGTGATTGCTCAATATTTTTGCCTCTATAAATGCAAGCAACTAGAATATTTGGCTTTCACCAATTGAAATGTAAATAGCAATCAATGTTACCCATTGCAACATAACCAGAAACTGTTAATCAAATTCCAGATACCAATAAGAAGAATATTATCCCATTGCCCACCAACATGATATCCAATGTTTTTTGACTGTCATATATTTTAGCTGATTAAAAATATATCTTTAACAGCTGAAAATATAGACTTTGAGCTAAAAAAGGTCCTGCTCCCCCCCCCTAGGGAATTTTGCAGACATATCCTATCTTGAAGAAAATTTCAAGCCGCATCTTTTAAGAGATGTTTGCACTCTGTGCTCCGGGGCGTTAGTCTCTGACAGCCTGTTACATATGTTACTGTAACAAACTAAGGAAAAAATCAAAATGAAAGTTTGAGCTACAGAAAGAAGACATTAAACCATCTAATTATTCAAATTTCTTATGTAGTTTGCAAGCTGGATGCCTAAACTACATAAAAGCAGCATTTTAAACAAAATTACAGCCTTCAATGGTGTTATATGCGTTACATAGATTAAATTTCCCTTTGACAGTTGAAATCGTGACTAACATCATTCATTTTACAGACGATTTGTGCATTTTTACAAGTGTTTTTAATCTTAGTTTACTTAAGTACTCATTTGACTAATAGAAAAAACAAAGTTTGCTTTTCTATCTCAAATACATTGTTTTATATGAGCTATTAAACAACCCTACCCCCAATTTTAAGTATCCAATTTTGGTATCTATTATTGAAGAAAAATATATGAAAATATTTGACGCTCGTGGATATCTTACATTTTTGGCACTGTCTTGCTAATGCAATAAAGAATCATACATTTGCAAGTTTGACATCAAGTTCAGAGCACTTATTCAAGTATGTAACGTATGTTACATGGCATAATGAATGAGCTACAAAATTTTCTTGGAAGTACGAGATGATATTTCAGAAAAATACCGTTTTTCACATGTTTTCCTATTAATCTCTAGCCTCTGGTGCCTTAGTCTTAGTAATTACAGTCATTGCTGATAACAAGCCCTTGGAATTGTGTTACCTATGTTATATATAACCTTTGTAATCACATATTTCCTAATGCCTATAATATTAAAATATATAGACATTTAGATAGAAAATAATAGTTCTCATTTAAATGACACAGTTTAATAAATATTCCTATTAAATAAGATTATTCAAAAACAATCTTTATTCAAGTCAACCTCACAATGTCTATCATTGTGTCTGCTTCTATTGCAAAATAATCACCCATTTCATCACAACCAGTAGAATCATGGCATTGTATTAGGACTGCAAACTGAGTACAACCCTGTTCCTCTCTACCCCTCTGGGAATTGTGCAGACATATCCTTCCTTAAAGAACAATTCAAGCTGCATCAAATAAGAGATGTTTGCACTCTATTGACTAGGGGGGTTAGCCTGTAATGGTATGATACGTATGTTACCATATCAATTCAAGAATAAATGAATTGAAAGTCTGAGAAACAGAAAGAAGACATAAAACTATCTATTTATTTGAATTATTCATGCAGTTTGCATGCTGAATACATTTGATACATAAGAAAAGATTTTTTAACAAATATACAGCTTCCTATGGTGTTATATGTGTTACATTAATTCAGATTACTTTTTAAAATTGGTAATTGTGACAAACATCACTTATAAGCATTTCGTGTGATCCTCCTCTTTAGCCATCAAAAGACTTAATTTTCTTTGCATGTGTGGCCAGTGCCAGCGTCAAACAACTTGACTCAGCCAAACTTGAATCCTTAGCATTCTTCAAAAGCAGAAACAGCATGTCAGTGTCATGGGAACAAACACCTGATTAAATATGGGTTTAATGCCATTTCACATATATGCATACAATGGAGTATGACTCTGGTATATATCTCTTCCTGTGAAGTGGCAAGAGCAATCTAACTGCAGCTGCCTCTGCATCCGTGCTAGTCAAATGATAACTTTGCTCTGATTTTGCAAAATCTATGTCTCTACCCTGTACCTCTAAGAATACTTTAAGATTTCTGACATTGGTCAAACAGAAATTTGATAGGCTGCTTTTTTGCATCATTTGCCATGGAACCTATTCAGTCTTTTGGTGCTTAAGTCCTCAGGTCTTAGATCAATAGTATTTTGCTGCGCCCAAAGAACTTTATAAGTTTTCTTTAGTTACAATATTGACTCTTGATGGTTTTGGCAGACTGTCTGAAACAATTTCTGTTACACCTTAAAAGTTATCTTGTATAAGAGAAAGAATATGAAGCTGGACATTGCCATCAATTATGTTTGCAGTTGGTTGTTTTTTGATGTCAGTACATTGAAGCATGTATTAAAATAATGTAAAACCTATGATTTCTCAGTTTTTGCAGCCATATCATTAGCTGTTGCATTCAAAAGAAGGAAAGTGGACTATAGGTAGAATGGGATAACCAGTAGTTCTATATTATGCTCTATGGAAGATTTATACAGAGTAAACAAGTAGATAAGGTGCCTTATTTCATGATCCATTGAAAACACTGAAATTGAAAACACTTGCCTCTGACTGTGTAGTCAAGAAGGATGTCACGACAATGCCCTTGCTCATTTATTATGACGAGTTATATATGTTACATCCTTTAATAAGCGCTCTTATCTTAGAAACTTAGTGAATCATTGAATTGAAAGGGTCTAATTTGCGCTCTTTTCATTCTGCATTTCATTGCTTTACTTGCTGTGATACATCTAGTTATTTTATCTGAAGGGAAAGAGTTACCTCGGTTTCAGCACTTCAGAAGTACTAAGACTTCAAATAAGTCTTTGAATGCTTGGGGAAAGATAATAAGTGCAGAGACATTATTAAATGAAAATATGTGGGTTGCATGTATGGAAAGGCTACATTTATAAAAGTTAACCAGCTAAGATATGATTCTTTATCACAGAAATATCAAGGTACATCAGTCAAGGTTCTCATTGCTCTTAATGGCATAGTTTTCCTCCTTGTCAAGCTTTAGTCTTTCTCCTACTTGCAGAGTATCACTTGTAACACATACTCAAAGAGCCAACTATTAGGAATTCATATCAGTTTCCGAATGTTCCAAGCCATAAATGGCAAAATTGGAAAGTTGATAATGGCTCATCAATTTTGAGTGGACTGGTGGTAAAATTGAATAACAGTAAATGATTGAAATATTGTGTGATGATTCTACTAGTTGCAAGGAGGCGTGTAATACCCTGTAATAATGATTACCACAGAAGCAGACAACGACAAACGTTTAACATGAGTGTTAAATCGATGAGAAATAGTTTGGACCATTTCATTTATTGTATTTTCTTGTAAAAATGTAAGTCTATCTTTTCTATTTGTGGCTCTATATTTAGCATTATATACACAGTATTATGAAATGTGTCCAAAAGGTAATTGATAACATCTGTAACACCAGTCCATGGGCTTGATAATCAGAAATGAATATAATTCCTAGTGTTTTGGCACCAAAGACTTATAAGTACACATTAAGTGTCCTGATCTTTAACTTAATGACATCTTGTAGATATATGAGCAAGACAGACTAAGAAAGTGAAAAATATCCACACGCTGTAATCGCTTTCATGTGTTTTACTTAAACGGTAATAACAAAATTCGCTTCTCTGTAAAACTGGGAGTAGGGCTGTGTATTAGCTCCTATAAGACAACATATTTAAGATAGAAAAGCAAACTTGATTTTTCCTATTCATCAGTTGAGTATATGTTTGTAAAAACAGTTTGAAACCAAGTCATAGTAGTTGTTTAACTACATGACGATAGCAACAATTATAGCTTTTAAATTATAATTAGGTTCATGTAACGCACATAACACCACAGTTATCCGTATTAATGTTAAACAGCTTCCATATGTAGTAAAGACATCCAGTATAAAGACTATAAGAATGTCAATTTATTAGATAATTTTAATGTCTTCTTTTGGTAGCTCAAACATTCAAATTTCTTATTCTCAAATTGATATAATAACATATGTAACAAGCTGTTACAGGCTAACGCCCCGACTTACAGAGTGCAAACATTTCTTATTACATGCACCTTGAATGGTTACATAAGATGTAATTTGTCTGCAGAATTCCAAAGGGGATTATGATGGAGCAGGCCCTTACTCAGCTTGATGTCAAATACTGTTTGATGATTTTACTTATCACGCTAACATATGTAACGCTCTCTGATCTTTAAAACTTGATGACAACTAGCAGATCTATAAGTCTTTATCATAGGAGCCAGTTTAAAATCCCTAAACAATGTAAGATATCCAACAGCTGCGAGTTTTTTTCACAATTTTAGCTCAAACTTTCAAACTACATTTCCTTTATTTGATATAGTAACGCATGTAACACGCTGTTTCAGACTAACGCCCCAACATAGAGAGTGCAAACATCCCTTATTCGATGCAGCTTGAGTTGTACTATAAGAAGGAATATGTCTGCAAAATTCCCTTGAGGATATTAAAACATTTTTAGGCATATCTTACGTAAAGACAATGAGCTTGCCCATTTATTTCATCAGGTAACATATGTTACAGCCTCTGATATTAAAAATTTTGCAACAAACTTGCTGATTTATGAGTTTTTTCATATAAGCAAATAAATCCCAAACAATGAAACACATTCATCAACTGCAAATATTTTTTAACTATTTTTTCTTTAGTTTTAATACCTAACATTTCACCTTAAAACTGGGTAGGGGTAGGGTTGTTAAATTGCTTATTTCAGAAAAAATATTTAAGCTAGGGAAACAAACTTTAATTTTTCTGTTAGCCAATTGCATAAGCTAGTCAGACATGGTTAAAAACATTTTGCAAAACACACAGAGAGATTGTGAATGTAAATGATGTTAGCCACACTTGCAAATTTTAATGGGTTATCTGATTTATGTAACGCATATGACACCTTAGGAATCCTAAATTTTGTTCAAATGGCTGTCCTACGTAGTTAAGACATCCAGTTTGCAGACTATATGAATGATTTTTAAAAATAAATATTTTAATGTCTTTAATTTGTAGCCCAAACTTTCAGTTTACTTTTTCTTAGTTTGATTAAGTAACGTATGTTACAGGCTCTTACAGACTAACGCCCCGGAGCACAGAGTGCAAACATCTCTTAAAAGACTCTGCTTTCAATTCTCTACAAGATAGGATATGTCTGCAAAATTCCCTAGGGGGGGGGAGCAAACCCATTCTCAGCCATCCGTCTAATATATGACCCAGTCCAAAGACACATTTTTTGTTGCATAATATCCTAATGACTGACCAGTAGAATATGCAGAGCAGGGATAAGAAACTATCAGTGCTTATCTATCTCTCTGACAAGCAGGGGTGAAAATATGGGCTATTAATGGTGAAGAATGGGAAAAACATAGGAAAAACAGAAATCTAATTATTTGTCTTGATTTTTGTTTTTGTTTGGTTTGTGGTTTAAAATCCCAGTCTCTAGCTATGGTTATGTTGAGGCGGTCATTTATCCTAACCACACTTTTTTCCTGGGCAAGCTGATACTAAGCAATTAACCATGACTCCATGCGCATACTTTCGCTTGTAACAGACAATAGCACTTCTTGGATCAGTGGAAGGAGGAGAATGACCTTAGAAAACATTTCATGATCAATCTCCACAAAAGTATGGAGCCGGGCTGGGATCGAACTCACATCCCCTGGATCAGCAATCTTACTTCTTACCAATTGCGTTATAGGGTTATCCGCTTTTTGTTTTGATCTATTCTTTTTCCTTCTTTTGCTTTTTCAAAATTCATCCTGAACATTGAAATTTATGCCAGAAGATTTTTTTTCTCAACTTTTTCGTAAATTTCTTTTGGGGAGACCATCTGTTTGCAAAAGTTATCAGCAGACGGCACTAGTAAGTAAAGATTTAATGTACTTACTGATTTCACATTGCAGTCACTCCCAGATTCTAGCATGTACAGTGAGGTTCTAGTGTCTTCTGTTGACGATTCCTCAGAGCTGGACTGAATATTTTTCTTCTAAAAACACAAACGAATTTGGTACTTATTGCATACGCAAGATGTGAAGATTTGTTTGTTTGTTTGAGGCCAACCTTAAAAATATTTTTGTTTCCCCTTACCCGACCCTGTTTTACCGGTATGGGTCGGTCGGTAGGATTTTTTTTATTTTCTCAAATTGGATACCCATTGAAACTTAATTGTATACTGTCAAACCTGTCTTAAGAGGCCACTCAAAGAAAGACAATTTTTTTTTTTTATTTCAAGGCCAATTCTGCAATACTTTCGACCTGCATTTAGCGCCCATTTGTCTTAACAACCTTTGTTGTGTATATCTTTGAATGGCCGTTTTAGGCAGGTTTTACTGTATAGTCCTACTATAGTATAGGCAATAAAATTAAACACACAAACAATTTGCTAAGATAATACTGTTTACATTAGAAAATTCTCTAAGTTTGCAATTAAATTTAAAAAAAAAAATCTTGACTGAAAATTGAAATAAAATTTTTTGAGTAGGGCATTTTTTTCAGGGTCAGTCGGGTAAGGGGAAACAAATAAAATTTTAATTTAGGCCTGATGCTTAATGACACACCAACCCATGTGGGTCATTAGTGTCAGATGGTATTAGATCAAACATGATTTTATTGGAAAAAAATTAAAATATGGGTAATATGCTGTTACATTATCTGAATTAAGGATCAAAGATACTGTTTAAAAAGAAGAAAAGTACATAATAGCATATTATAAGCTGATACAAAAATTTGAACAATACACAATTTTAAAAATAACAAGTTAAACTTTATCAAAAATTATTTCTTTTTAAAATGTCGTAACACTATCAATAAGCATATACTGAAACAACTGTTTCATGTCATCAACATGGAAACACTTAACCCTTAATGCGCCAATCGCAACAAAAGTCGTCTGCTTTTCTCGTCTGCTGAAATGTTTAAGAAGCCTCTATGGCAAACAGTGTGGACCCAGATCAGACTGCTCCTATATGATCCTAACTCCCCAACCTGGTATAGCCCATAGCCTACTACCACTAAAACTTAGCTTCCAATGGTTTTCATCTTATGACACACACTGGTGAGAATTGTCTCAAAAGTAAACCTTAATTACCTGGTTAGCCATCATTCTAGCAGACATAATCCTTTGGGTGGGAACATTAGCCTTAGGCCCATTAGGTGGGCCCATCTTTGCCTGCTGCATGATGTAACTGTTGAGCTGCTGAACTGGGATCGGAACGCCAATTTGAGGCATCATCGGTTGAAGAATCGTGGGCTGATGAAAACCGACCATAACTTGTGGGTTGAGAGACATACCTGTAAAAGAATGTAGTGTCTCTTATTGTGGTCTGCTGAAATGTTAGAGAAGTCTCTTGTCAAACAGTGTAGACCCAGATCAGACTGCTCCTGCGACAGAGCAAATATATTCAGCTATTTTTGTAGAGGATCACCTCTCATAGGTTTAGACAAACAAAACTTTTCACCATAAAATTGTAAATATTTTCTTACACATAATTTTTAGCATATGTTTTGGGTGCTCAAAAGAACCGTCTCACTGAGACAGTTCTTTTGAGTACCCACAACGTATGTTTTGGTTGAGAAATAAGAAAATAATTTTTCTGGTACGCACTCCTGACCTCTATAGTGAAAATTTCTGCCAAAGCATTTTTGTTTCTGACAATTCAATTGGTTTCAGGAGAAATTGTTTAAAGTTTTTTATTAATACATGTAGCTACAAAAATAAACTGGCCACGCCCCATGGTGGCCATGTTTTGGAATGGACCAAAATTGTTTGAATAAGTGTTTTCAGTATTTTTATAATCTTAAAGTGTTAGCTAAATATTTCGCCAAATTATTTTGAATTCGTGTTAGAGGTTTCAGAGAAGAAGAATTTTTAAAGTTTTCCTAAGTCATGATAAGTACGGCCTGGCTGCCATGTTTTTTTGATGTATCAAATTTTTTTTTTTTTTTTTTTTTTTTTTTTTTGGTAGAGGCTTATCTAGTGACCACTTTTGCCAAATCATTTTCAATTCTGACCACTAGTTTCAGAGGTGAAAATTTCTTACTAAGATACACAAGAGAAACTGACCAGGCCCCCTGGCGGCCATGTTTTTTGACGAATCAAGTTTGCTTTAGCCATTCTGTAGAAAGTCATCCAGTGATCATTTCTACAAATTAACTTTGAATTCTGACCATGCAGAAGTTGCAGAGATTTTAAATTCTTTCTTATCGCAGTAAGTCATGGCCATGTTTTGTGACGGATCAAATTTCTTTTAGCTAGTTTTGTAGAGGGTCACCTAGTAACCATTTCTGTCAAATCTTTCTCAATTCTGACCTCTGGTTTCAGAGGAGATGTTTAAAAGTTCTTACATAGGTACATAAGGGAAATTGGCAAGCCCCCTCGCGGCCATGATTTTGATGGATCAAATTTCTTTTAGCTACTTTTGTATAATTGTTTTCAATCCTAACCACTGCCGGGCCGTGTAGCGCAGTCGGTAACGTGTCTGGCTACAGATGCGTGTCTGACTGCAGATCCAGGGGTCGCGAGTTCGATCCCGGTCCCGTCCCATACTTTCGTGGAGATTGATCATGAAATGATTTCTACGGTCATTCTCCTCCTTCCACTGATTCATTCAAGAAGGGTTGTTGTCAGTTACAAGCGAAAGTATGTGCACGAATTACTGGTTAACCGCTTGTTCAAGCCTGCCCAGGAAAAAGTGTGGTTAGGTGAACTGACCGTCCCGCAATGACCATAGCTGTTGACTTGGGATGTAAAGCAACAAAACAAACAAACAAACAAACAAACAATCCTAACCACTGGTTTTAGAGGAGATGTTTAAAGCAGGCCTCCAGATAAGAGTGTATTGGAAAATTATTTTCTTTATTTCTCATTCAAAACATATGTTGTGGGTACTCAAAAGAACCATCTCAATGAGACGGTTCTTTTGAGCATCCAAAACACATGTTTAAAATGATGGGTAAGAAAAAAAAAAAAATTACGCAAATAAAATTTCCTTATCTGGACCTTCGGTTTAGTTTCTACATAGGACAAACTGACCAAGCTCCCTGGCAGCCATGTTTTTAAGGGATCAAAATCATTTTAGCTTTTTTTGTACCAGTGATCATTTCTACCAAATTACCTGTCAGAGAAGAAATTTAAATTTTTCATAATTGTGATAAGCCACGCCCGCTGGCGGCCATGTTTTTGGAAAAATCAAATTTCTTTTGGCTATTTGAGTACAGGGTCGCCTAAGGATCATTCCTGTGAAGTTTGTTTAAATTGGCCAAGTGGTATAGCAGGAGTTGTCACTTAAAGCAAATTGTTTATGACAGACAACCACGACTCACGGCGGACATAGGCTGATCCCAATAGCTCACTTTGAGCATTTCATGCTAATGTAAGCTCAAAATACCGCTCAGAGATGGGCTGGTCCAATTGATAAGCAAGGGAAATTCCATTTGGGTTGATTAAGCAGAAGTTTATGGGCAAAGCACATCGCATGACAGACAAAGACCTATCATAAAATTTGACCTTTGAGCAAAACATGTTCAAGGGCCTAAACAAAAATTGGCAAAAATGCAGGGCACAAATATCTACAAACACAAGCAACAAAAAACAAAATGTCGTGCATATTGCACACATAGAAGTGATATTTCAGGGTTCATACAGGCAAGGACTTTTCAAGGACCATTAAAGGAATCTCCTATAATTTTCAAGGATTGCAAGTTTACACCAGGTAGGTGGCAATCGAAAGTGCTATTAACAATCGACGAACACGGATCAAAAATTGCTAAAAACAGTGTTTTCGATTGCCATTTGTCAGGAGTAAGGGAAAAAAAGCAATCAAAAACTCTGTTTCTAAGGATCTTTTATCTACGTTCGTCGATAATATAAACGTTTTCAATTGCCCCCAACCGAATGTGAAGTTTATTGAAAGAACTCTTTGTTATTTAATTCCAAAGCAGACGACAAATTTTGCGGCATTTTTCCTGATTACCAAGAAAAATAAGATTCCTCTGTCAGCAGACAATTCTTATGAAATATGCCTTATTATTATTTTTTTTTAAAAGCAGCAGTATTTGGAAGTGTCGTCTGCTGCATATTATAGGTGGCCCTTTATTGGTTAAATTAGTTTATTGTTAAGATGGAGCCAGGTGATCAGGATCTACCCTGTTTTCCATCAATACAATAAATCTGCTCAATAATGTAATTGCAACTCTTACATGAATATGATCAGTGTCAGTGATAAGGATCTACCCTGTTTTCCATAAATACAATAAATCTGCTCAATAACGTAATTGTAACTCTTACATGAATATGATCAGAGTGTCAAACAGTTTGGATCAAGATCAAACCGGATTCTCTGTCGGGCCTAATCTGGGTCTAAACTATTCTCAAAAGTTATCAGCAGACGACACTTGGAGATAAAGAGTTAATGCATGAAAAAACATACGATTCTTATAGTATTAAATAGAGGATCTTACATGAGTGCTCATGTTTTATTGAATTTATTAAACGAGTTGGGGAAAAGAGATAAAATGCGAGGCTTGCAGAGCATTTTATCTCTTTTTCGCAACAAGTTTAATAAATTCAATAATACAAGAGTATGAATGTTAGATTCTATTTATCATATGACAAATACTTTGAAATCTCATTTTTTGGAGTAAAAACGTTATAGTTATGTCATTATGTACGCAACGTTTCCCGTTGATCAATAAAACACTAGTGGTTTATCGATTATATTGCATGGCGTTATTTCATTCCCAGACGACGTCATATGATAAATTATTTTGTTATATGACTCCTTTAATAGAGACTAGGTCTGTAACTAAATTTTCTTTTCTTTTTCAATTATTTGTAAAAATAGAATTATGTTTGGTTTCATAATTAACATGTTCAGTACAGCTAAAAACTGCATGGAAAAGTGAATTATCTTATAAAAACAGGTGTTTTTCTCTTGTTTGTAATTATTTACGTCCCTCCAATAATTCTAGACAGTTGATTTTTAGCATAAATGCTGTTGTTTTGATAGTGATAATTTGTTAAGATTTACGAAAATGGTAAAATGTTTACTTAAATTTGAGTATTTTTACTTTATTCTTGAAAAGTAGAAACTTTGTTTCTAAAATTAGAATATCAAAAGTTACAGACTATGCAGCTTTAAAAGACATCTTCTGACTGGCTGAAACTAGCTTTCACTGGTTGTGACAGATCTTGATGTCTACCAGTGATGAACTAAATTTAGCCCAGGCCAGGTCAACATCAGGATTTGTAAGTGCTGACAGACAGCTAAAAATAGATTGAACTAAATTTAGCCTGGGACAGGTAGATATCAAGTTTTTTCACTGCTGCCTGACAGCTAAAAATAGATATTGGATAAATTGACTCAAGAGATCATGTATATCACAGGCCAAATTGATGTTTTGAAATTAGAATTTGTTCATTTTATGGGAACAGTAATTTAAGATTTGCGATTCTTTTGCACATCTCATAAGAATTTCAGAAACTTGAAAAGCAGTTGTTGAAGTAATCTTGTTTTTAGTGACACAAGGAGTATCTGACTTGAGTTAATTTATAAATATGTAAGGACTTATAAATTTAGGAAAAGGAGCAGGGATTCAGTTTGGCGTCGGCCATCAGACATAGTCCGAAAATAGTTCCAGATGTCCGAGAGTTTGCTGTCCAGTTTGGACAGTTTGTCCGAGACGATTTTCAGAAGTGCATACTGTACGGTAATGCACAGTGATGCAATAGTATTTTTGTTTTATAAAACGATCGCTGATTGGCCAAATTTCTGTAAGCGGTAGGCTGGTTCGCATAATTTTACCCCTAAAATACTTATTCACTAAAGCAAACCAGTCATAAAGCTTTGTTACGCGACGCCTGATTGGTCTATTGCATCCTGTAAACTTCTTACCTCGATTTCATCTTGAAGCGGACAGCATATTTGCATTCGCTGATAAAATGACTAATAAACTTAATTGCCACCAAGAAACAACAGGAACTCAAGGTTTTTATGCCCCAAAACAGTTTGCCCGCTCCATCATTACCTGAACAGCCACTTTCCGTGACTAACGAGTCGTGCAGCGGCCGAAAATAGCAGCAAAAAACAGTACCCCACCCACTTCCACCGATCAGCAAGCCCCAGTCGCCTCATTAAATAAAAAGCCAGCCAATCAATCAGGCCGCACCTACCATCCGAAATGGTAGCAAAACTGCCCCTTGTTTCATTATGAGAAGGGCAGATAGCATTTTCGGTTTATGGTGGTAAAATGAGTGTCTGAAAAAATGTCTTAAAAAATTTCCAAATGTCCGAACAATATTGGGGCTGCTCGGACAAAACGTCCGAAGCGAATTTCAGTCCAGCTGAAACCCTGAGGAGACATGCAGTGCCATATAACAAATCAATGAGTGCATTCTTTTTCAGTTAACATCAGGATTAGTCAACCCTCGAAAGTGATGTTCAACTCAGATTTGCCTTGATGAACATCACTATTCTCAGGTTGACAAATCCTGATGTTAACCTCAAACGAATGCATCAATTGTATAATGTGACCAGGCATAAAGACTTGATGGCTGGGTACATTTGCATGCTTTTTTGCCATTTGCTGATCTTTTTTGAAATAACATTTTCAAAAAAAAATGATTTCAGGATTATCATCAGGGTGCATTTTGAATCCAGATCAGGTCGCGACATTTTGTCGGGCCTGATCTAGGTCCAAACTGTTTGCAAAGATTATCAGCAGTAGGCAACAGAAGTCAATGGCGGTAGAGATTCAACATGCCAGCAGATTTTGTTGTTGATCAAATCTGATGTATTAAAATGCCTTTTACATATCAAAACTTACAAATTTAAGAAAGAATTTCTAGCGATAAGGCGTTACATTTCCCTAAATGAGACGTTCATTTTATTTTGTTGAAATAAGGACTGGAGACACTAGGCACTTTCAACAAATACACATTGACCAGCCGAACATGCACCCTTGCAGCCTAGTCCATATATAATAATCGTTTATAACCTTAATGCATATAATAATCCTGCTTCGATTTGAATGAGAATTTATTATGATCATCAACTGTGCTTGTTATTTTAGTAAAATGTATGTGAAATAGACCGTTAAACAAATGGTCTATCACCATAGAGGTTTGTTTTTTTTATACAGTTGATGTGCAATAAAAACGACCATTTGGCAATGCAGTCTATTTTTGTCAGATGTTTGATGTCTTCTTTGGCTTCTACAACCCCTTTCCCCCCTAGACCCAAGACGCCCTTTACATATGTTGTATATGTTTATAGCAACATGTCATTGTCCAAAGGGCATCTTGGGTCTAGGGGGGGGGGGGGGGGGGGGGGAAGCATCTAAAAACAAACTGAAAGACACCAGTTTCACCTTTCCAGTGATAAACGGTACAATTTTAAATATATTTTGTACGCATGCACAGGAAGGATATTGTAAAGTTTTGGAAATGAATAGCACTTCAATCCTTTACAGTTTAGCACTTTTACTTTTTGAAAACTAGCAAAGCATTTACTCAAAGTCTGGTCTAAATGGCACCCAGTAGAAAGATGTAAAATGAGGGGTGGGAGTAGAAAGCGCAAATTTTTACTGCTTTGCTAATGATTAATTGCTTTGAAACGTATTTTGATGCTTACTTTGCATATTTTGCTGCTGAACCTCACCAATTTAAAAACAAGAGTGCTGTTTGATGTTTGTAATCATGTCAACTAGGGAAAATACATGCCTTATCGCTAGAGGTTCTTTACTGCATTTTCAAACTGCACCAATTTAATGCAAATACATGATAAAAAGCTCAAAATTCTGAACTTTTGAAATCCAATTCTTTAAACTTGTAGCATGCCTACAATAAAAAAAAATCACATTTAAAAGGCCAATTGTCTTAAGATAAACGGAAAATAGATAAGAGCAGCTTTTATAATCTGGCACATTCAGTATTTGAGCTAACTTTCCATATACAGTCAGCGTCTTAGAAGCCAAGGTGCTTAAATCTGACGTCTATCTCCAGTAAGTAAGAAAGTCAGCCTTAAAATACTGAATATACTAGATTATAATAGCTTCTCTGAGTTAATTTCTCAGAGTTAATTTCCTGATTTCAGGGATAATCCTGAAAACTTTATTTTTTTTTTTAATCAAATTTCAATATTTTTTTTTGCTGTACTTGTCATAAAGATTGGTAGAAAGAAGCATAAGGGGCAGGGTTCCCACAGAAATTCAAAAACACAATTCCATGATTTTTCCATGATTTTCCATGATCGACAATGTAATTTCCATGACTATTTAATGCATGACCTCCAACCTGCGCAGTTTTAGTGGCATCTTCAATTCTTCACCACACTGAGTATAAATATGAAGAATGCAGCAACAGTAATGTATTTAAATAAGCATGCTTGTAGACCATTCATGCATTTTGAAATAATTTGGTGAAACCACCAGTAGCCAGAAAACTAGCTGTCAGACACACAAAATTTGTGTGTCTGACAGCTAGTTTTCTGACTACTGGTGGTTTCACCAAATTATTTAAAAAAATTCCATGACTTTTCCATGATTAATCAGTTTTTTTCAAATTCCATGATTTTTCCATGCATGGAACTTTTTTTTCGTGATTTTCCAGGTTTTCTAGGATTTCCAGAGCTTGTGGGAACCCTCATGGGGATAGGATGGGTTGAGGATGGGTATAGGGTGGGGTGGAGCTGGGGATTGGGTACACATACTAGAACACACACCAGAAATAGGATAGTAAGGCCACTGAACGTTCCCAAGAGATGTCCTCGGGTGTTGGTGGCTTGATAATGACATACTGCTTTCAGTTGAAGTTTCACATGGCGTGTTCACGCTCATCGGGTTCATCGACATAACTGGGTACATCTGCATTGAAATCGGAGCCCTAGCTTCCGGAGAACACAGTGGTGCACCATATCTGCTCGGCAATATCTGCCTCTGGATGGGATTCGACGTAACCGTACCCTCGTACTGTTTAGCTATCGGAAACATTGGATTCAAAACACCGACAGAACTTGCCACATCTTGTCTGGACTCTGTCGTTCTACCCGCCTTGAACAATGACTGACACCTCTCAGTGCTGACACGATCTGGAGAATGGGACCGCTTTCTCGACCTCTGACCTTCTGGACGCTCCAACACAAATTCACCACTTTTATTAGTGAATAAAATGTTTCTATCGGGACTAGCTGTCGCTAAATATAACTGTTCTTGCAGCAATGTATGTTTCCAAAGAGATTCACGGGTGAGCGACATTACCGGACAGTCTTGAGTTATGGAAACCACTGGATTCTCCGGTGGTTTTGAAATAGGATTTTCGACCTGCTGACTTGTGTTAAGGAGCTGAGGTGGTGGCATTTGTTGTGAATGTTCACGTATGGACATAGGATCAAGGAGATTTTCGTTGGTGATATTGTTTGCGTAGAAACTGTCCTCTCTGTGTTCTTGTTCAGACACCAGCACCTGCAACAAATGAGAACCGGTCTTAAGCAGCCACTCAAAAGAAGAGCAAAAATTGCTTTTCAAGATCTATTATGGCTTAAAGCAGCTCAAAAGTATTGCAGAATGCTCCAAAGGTACTTTCGACCTGCAATAAGCCAACATCGGTCCATAAGGCCTTTGTTTTTGTCTATTTTTGAGAGATTGCTTCAGACAGGTTTTATTGTATATAGTTCATGCTTCATACAGGTAAATCCATGTTAAATTCAAGGACCTTTCAAAGACCAATAAGGAACTTTCTCTCAGTTTTCAAGGATTACCAGCTCATGAATAATTTAGTACAATACATAGTTCATGCTGTGTACAGGTAAAGCCATGTTAAGTTCAAGGACCTTTCATGGACCACTTAAGAATTTTCCTTCAGTTTTCAGGGAATACCAGATCATGAATAAATCAGGGGTGGTAGCAGTCCAAGATTCTCAATCAGGAAAATCTTTCAGCTCAATCCTAAACTTGGCCAAAAATGTTCAGACATCACCAATAAAATGTTTAAAAGAACAAAACATCCATAGAAAGCAATCAGTTTATGCTTATCTTAAAGTAAATATCTGATTAAAAGATCATAATAGGTTCTGAAAACAAATTACAGCAATAATAAATTTGACCTTATATGCAAAATGCATGAGTGCTCAATCAGGAAATCCTGATTAATCCAGAACTTTATCACCCCTGATAAATGTGCAGTACCGTATTTAAGTCATGCTGTATACAGGTAAAGCCATGTTAAATTTAAGGACTTTTCAAGGATCATTAAGAGATTTCTTTACTTAAAAGGGCCAATAAGTAACTTTCCTTTTGTTTTCATGGCCATCTAGGAATTTTCTTTCATTTTTACAGGTTCAGGACTTAAAGTTTATAAAAAAAGACTGATTGACACTTCATAATTGAATTTAAAGAAACAACTCTTAGTCTGTTATAATGCTCATAAAAGAGTTAAAATTATTTTGCTCTAATTTGATGCAGCAACGTCGGGCCTGATCTGTTATACAGTATCCAATCTGTTTGACACTCAGATGGTATTCCTGAATTCTTTTTTTCGAAAAAGTTGATTTTGAAAAAAAAATCAGTAGATGATAAAAACCCAGAAAAATTTCCTAGGGGGGGCAGAGTTAAGATGTAAATTAAAATTTGAGCCAGTGCGTGAGATTTCCAACAATGAGCTGCGTGGGACAAGCAAAGCCTCAGATCAGCCTGCGCATATGCGCAGTCTGATAAGAGCCTTTGCTAGTCGCTTGAGTATTCTATGATTGTTAAGCTACTGACTGAACACCATTTGGAGTTTCTAAGCTTAAAAGGAGGCTGCAGAGGCTCGTCCTAGTCTACACTTGTCAAAATGTCAAATTGTTGAAAATTTCATGCTGCGGCTCATTTCACTTACCTTTGTACTGCTACCAAAGCTAGGTGGTTTGGGTACGGAGATCTCAAAATCAAAGTCTGTGTCTGACGGAACTGAAAAACAGAAATAAATAAGCATTCTAGGAGTAGAATCACAATAGAAACCTTTATCTCCTAGCATGCTGGGTAATTTTGCATGCTTTTTTGTCGTCTGCTGTTTTTTTTCGTAACCTCTTTTAAAAATTCTTTCCGAAATTCCATCTGAGTATCAAACAGTTTTAGGATCCAGATCAGACCCGACGTTTTGTCGGGCCTGATCTGGGTCAAAACTGTTTGCAATGTTTATCAGCAGATGTCAATTATAGGTAAAGAATTAATAAGAAAACTTCTAATCAGCCTGTGTGTTCATGCAAGACCGATAGTATTTTTATTCACTGCCTTACAAGTTTATTAAATAGCTGTATTTGCTATGTTCCAAGTTTTGATAGTTTCTGCAGCTTGACACACAGAAATAGAATGCCACCAATATCACACTGGTAAATGTATACGTCAATTTGGTGGTATTTACGCATATTGCCGGTACTTCATAGACCGGAAGTGGTAGATATTGGTGTTTATACCGTATAGAAAAACATGCCATATGGCTAAAGGACTATAGACTTCAATCATTTTTAAGTATTCAGTATGTGCACGGGGATTTATGTAAGCATTTAGGAATAGATTCGAGTACCGATCTGGATGATGGGTACTCGAATCTATTCCTAAATGCTTACATAAATCGCCATGTGCATGCCGAATACTTAAAAATGATCTAATTCTATAGTCCTTTAGGCATATGGCATGTTTTTCTATATAGTATTAACACCAATATCTACCACTTCCGGTCTATGAAGTACCGGCAATACGCGTAAATACCAGCAAATCGACATATACATTTACCAGTGTGAATATTGTAACAAGAGTCTACTTTAGGATATGCATCATCAGCATGGTTTGGTTTCAGTGAGAAAAAGGTCTTTGAGTGTTTTTGACAAAATCATACCCAAACCAGCCTGCTCAGCTACATAGACTAGCTAGAAAATTGAAATTTCGCTAGTAGCAACTTTAGATATGATACTTTCAAATAAGCAAATAACAAAATTGCTGATCAGACTGTGCAAGTGAGCAGTTTGGTCAGTCAGTGGCCTAAGAGTCATAGAATATTCAAGCGACGAGCAAAGGCTCTGATCAGACTGTGCATAATGTGCAGGCTGGTCTGTGCCTTTGCTTGTCGAACACACCACATTGTTGGAAATCTCTTGTTGCCGCTCATATATTCTTTATAGACCGATGCATGATCACTCAAACTTTTGAGTTCAACTGCAGATCCAGGGGTGGCCAGTTTGATCCTGGCGAGGTCAGATATTTTTGTGGAGATGGATCATGAAATAATTACTACGGCCATTTTCCTCCCAATGATTCAAGAAGGGTTGTTGTTAGCTACAAGCAAAAGCATGTGCATGAAGTTATGGTTAACTGCTTAGTCAAGCTTGCCCAGGAAAAAACTGTGGTTAGGTGAACTGACCATCTCAATATGACCATATCTGTTGACTTGGATGCAAATCTTCAAACCAAACAAACAAAACTCAAAATTTTGATTACTCAAAGTGAAAACTTTAGTTCGGCTTATTTTTCATGCTGCTTTGTTGTCTGCTGCTGAATTAAAATCAATTTGAAAGTGTCAAACTGTTGATATCCAGATCAGGCTCAATGTTTTGTTGGGACTGATCTGGGTCTAAATTTTTTGCAAAGGTCATCAGCAGACAACACTGGCCGGTAAAGAATTAACCCTTAAAGCGCCAAGAAAAAAATGCATCTGAAAATGTCGTCTGCTGAAGTCGTCTGCTGCAAATAATTGCCTAGCATTACTGACAAATCGAGTATAGAAGCATACAGCGTGGACCCAGAACAGACTGCTCCTATAGGAGCAGTCTGATCTGGGACCACACTGTTTGCCATAGAGGCTTCTTAAACATTTCAGCAGAGGAGAAAAGCAGACGACTTTTGTTGTGATTGGCGCATTAAGAATATAATAAAGTATAAAATGTTACCTTCTGGAATGCTATCGCTGTATTCACAGTCGTCTGATGAAATCTTCTTAATACCTTCTTCCGAGGAACCTCGTTTATGAGTGGAGTCGGAATCGCTGAGGTAAGTACGTGGCTGACTCAAAAGAAACCTGAAATTGAAGGACATAATTGTAAGAAAGGTTCAGATAAACCCCCCTAAAAAATGAGCGTAAAAATGTAAATATTTTCTTATCCATCAGTTTTAACTAATTTTGTGTGCTAAAAAGAACCATCTCATTGAGACAGTTCTTTAGAGGACCCACAACACAAGTTTTGGTTGAAAAATAAGTTTTTTGTGACTACACACATTGACACTCTTCAAGGCCCATAACTCTTTCTGTGCTAGCAGCAACTTTTGTCGTCAACTGATGAGCTTTGCAAACAGTTTGGACCCAGATCAGGATCGACGGAGCTTCGGTCCTGTTCTTGATTCATACAATTTGACACTCTGAAAGCATTCCTGATTTTTTTTTTGAAAAAGAAAATTTCAAATTCAGCATATGACAACTTAAAGCTGCATAGTCTGTAACTTTTGATCTTTAAATTTTAGAAAAATTGTTTCTATTTTTCAAGAACACAGTAAAAAAACAAAAAGATCAGGTATAGATTTTACCAATTTCGTAAATCTTAACAAATTATCAGTATCGAAACAAAAGCATTTATGTTAAGAATTAACTGTCTATAATTATTGGAGGGATGCAAATAATTACCAACAAGAGATATTTTATAAATTAATTTACTTTTCCATGCAGTTTTCAGCCATTAGCGAACATATTTATTGTGAAAACGTAACTTAATTCTACTTTTACGATTGATTTAAAAAGAAAATAATTTTTTTCCGAAAAATGTCAATAGTTGCAGACTTAGTCTCTTTAAGCATGAAAAATTACCCAGCATGCAGAGTTTAAAAGTCATGGTGCCCTATAATCAAATGGAAAGACAAACTGAAAAACTAATTCTGTGTTGACTTTCTTGCTCTGCAAGCAAGAGGTCTCTAGTTCATTCCCTCGCTGAAACCCACATTTTTTCTCTGTTATTCTTTGATAGGCTGAAATTGCTTCTTTTTTCTTCATTTTAAGTCCCATTTTATTTGTTTGTTTTGATTCTTTACATCCCTGTCAATAATTTTTCAGTATGTCGGAAAGGGTCTTCCTGGGTTGAACCAGTACTAAGCAAGGATTAATGTGTCTTGCTAAAGGACACAACGCAGTGCTGCCTGTGAGGCTGAACCCACCACAACTCAATCTCGAGTCAAGCATTACTGAGCCACCAAGCTCCCTAAATACCATTTTATTATATATTATTGTTATCACACCTTAGCATTAGGTGATTTTCGGCAAAAACCTCTTGATTAGGGGATAACTGAATTCAAAATTTTCATTTCGGGAGGTATACCATCGGATACGCGGTTGACTATTTAGTTTATGGCGACGAGAAAGCAGCTGTAAAATGTGATTTTCATCCCTATATCCAATGTTATACCTCCTCTTATGAAAATTTTGAATATGGTTATCCAAATTCCAATGCACTTCTGTAGTTCTGTCTCAAATTGGAGCTTTACAAGCTGCACATAATCTAATGAAATGTGGTGTAATTACTGACATCAAAATATTTCTTGAAAGTTTTTGATGTTTGTGTTACAAAATCAGGTGCATTAGAATGCTGGAAATAGTTTTTTTTAATTTTCTTCATTGTCTCTTAATTTTTTGTAGATGTGCATCTTTGCTCTTCTCATGCACCATAATCAGGTTTTCTAACAACAAGACCTACATATCTCTATGAGAGGCTTCCAATGTGTTCTCAATAAATGGTTTTAACCCTTAATGCGCCAATCGCAACAAAAGTCGTCTGCTTTTCTCGTCTGCTGAAATGTTTAAGAAACCTCTACGGAAAATAGTGTGGACCCAGATCAGACTGCTCCTATAGGAGCAGTCTGTTCTGGGTCCACGCTGTTTGCTTCTATACTTAATTCGTCAGTAATGCTTGGCAATCATTTGCAGCAGACGACTTTAGCAGACAACATTTTCAGATGCATTTTTGTTTCTTGGCGCTTTAAGGGTTAAAGGAGAACGTAGAAAAATATGTAAATACGAACTTACTTCTTGATACCGTTGGTATAATTCAGCTGTTCGTAGGCTCTACTTATTGAGTTCTCTTTAAACAGGAGACCGGTATTATGGCCAACATTCTTCTTCTCCAGATCACTCTGAATTGGGAGATAATTCAAAATTAGATAAAAGCCAGTTGTCTTCTCACATGTTGACAGACCTACATTGGTGTCCTCTAGACCAAACATATATTGACAGCAGACTGGTATACTCACATATTGACAGCCAACTGGTATAGACACATATTGACAGCCGACTGGTACACACATATATTGACAGCTGACTGGTATACACACATATTGACAGCCGACTGGTATAGACACATATTGACATCAGACTGGTATACTCACATATTGACAGCCAACTGGTAAAGACACATATTGACAACCGACTGATACACACATATATTGACAGCCAACTGGTATAGACACATATTGACAGCCAACTGGTACACACATATATATTGACAGCTGACTGGTATACTCACATATTGACAGCCCACTGGTATAGACACATTTTGACAGCCGACTGGTACACACATATATTGACAGCCAACTGGTATAGACACATATTGACAGCCGACTGGTACACACATATATTGACAGCCAACTGGTATTGACACATATTGACAGCCGACTGGTACACACATATATATTGACAGCTGACTGGTATACTCACATATTGACAGCCGACTGGTATACACATATATTGACAGCTGACTGGTATACACACATATTGACAGCTGACTGGTATACACATATATTGACAACCAACTGGTATACACATTAGTGAAAGCTGAATACTTTCCAAATCCTCAATATTTAAGATACAGTGATTTGTTGCTTAATTTATCACTGGCTGGAGGTCAGCCATTAATTCAAAAGTGAATCACACCCGCAAAGCATGTGATTAATTTACTCAAACGACTGACCTCCAGCCAGTGACATATAAAGCAACAAATCACTGCCAGAATCAGTGTGAACTTATTTTGATTCCGACACACAAAAAGATTAACAATATAAACAAATCCTTCAGAGTCAATAACGATTCCACCATATTGAGTGTTAGAATTTTCTCTTACTCTTGTTTGGACTGAAATGAGCATTTTAACATACGTTTTTGTAAAAACCATGTCACCCCTTCTATTGTCAATATTACAAGGTTTATGTGATTTACCATTCCATAAAAATCAAACTGCCGACCGAATGACGTCACGCCAGCCCGAACTCTGTCTGTGCAGTGATTTATCAACCATCTATCACTGAATTTAACCATTGGCTATATAGGCTCTAAGTGTAAGGATAAAACTACAACCCTGGAAACTTGCAGTATGCTTTTAAAATATGATTAATTTTTAAGTTAAGCTCTTTCCTTGCTTGCAGCATTAAGGCGTTTTTTCGAGTACCCACAACATATGTTTTGGTTGATAAATAAAAAAAAAATGATTTGTGACCTCATATCTAGAGGCCTCGGATTGGTATACTACCAATACGAGGCCACTAGATATGAGGTTGCAAATCAATTTTGTTTGCGACCTCATTTCTAGTGGCCTCGGATTGGTATACTCCCAATCTGAGGCCGCTAGATATGAGGTCGCAAATCAATTTTTATGATGAAAACTGTACATACCTGGTAATGTTTGCTCTGGTCTGTAGAACTCTCGATTGTCACTTTCTGTGTTGACGGTATCAGTTGATCTTCTGTACCGTGTACACTCACATCTAGAAAAGAATAATTATAAAGATTCAATCACAGGTCTGGGGAGTTTAACTCTGCATGCCGGGTAGTTTTGCATGCTTTTTTGTTGTCTGATGTTCTGTTGGGTCTGATCTGGGTCAAAACTGTTTGCAAAGGTAATCGGCAGATGACAAAAGTTGTAATGTTCTTGTAGCCCCTTGGTCAAAGTCCATGTCCACCATGATGAAAGTCTAACTTCAAATCTCCCAACAAATTCTTTGAAAAATGATCATTAAACTTTCAATAATGTCTAGTAGAACTGTCAGAAGCTTCCATTTCGCTTAATATCTTGGCAAAGTTTTCAAGAGCCCCCTGCATTTTTTGAACAAAAAAAATCAATAAACTTACTTTAATTTGTCTAAAAAATCATCAAAAACTTTTTCTCTGCAAATGTACATCATTTGTTACTTTTACAAACCCCAGATCTAGCATTATAACATGGCTACAATATATGGGCTGGGTAGCAAGAAAACCCGAAAAACTAAAAATAAAAAAAGTCCTTATTTTTCAGTATTTTAGTTTTTATATAGTTCTTTACATTCCATCAACAATCTTTCAGTTGAACAGGGACGGGTCTTCCTGGGTTGAACCAGTGCTAAGCTAGGATAAATGTGTCTTGCTCAAGAACCTCAACGCAGTGACGCCGGTGAGGCTCGAACCCGCGGCCCCTCTGTCTCGAGTCAAGCACTCTACCACTGCGCTCCCTCTCAGTCGAGTTGAGCATTTAAATAACCTCAGGGCCAGGTTTATCTGACAACAACCCTCATATAGTATACTAACTTACCAAGTATAGCAACACTCTTCTCTTTCTTGCCAGATTCCACTGCTTTAGTTGGACTACCAACATACACTGTCTCCACAGGCTGAAAAATTGAAATCAACATACAGTCAAATCTCGGTTATCCGAACGTTGATTATCCGAAACTACTGGGTTATTCGAAGACGACAGACAGTCCTGACTTTTTTTCTATAATCTATAGCAATAAAACTACCAATTATTCGAATTTCGATTATCCAAAAAAATCAATTTTTCGAAGTGATTCGTTGGTCCCGACTAAAGAAATTGCTATTAAATTACCCTTCAAGATTCGAAGTCCAAATGTCACGCATGGTGATCATGATTTCTTTGTTTGGTCGAGTTCGGTTTACACACCCGAGTGATTTAGCAACAAAGTTGCAACAGGTAATTGACACCGGATTAACATTCACACATTTTACTTGATGAACCGTTAAGTGAGTAAATAGTGACTTTAATTAAGGTCGTCTACAATGATGGTTTTGTTTGATTTTATTTAAATGTCAAATAGCTAAAGTTGATTTTAATTTGATCGTCACACATCCTTTGATTTATTCTTGACCACTGTTTACATTAAGCGAACACACCAAGCGATGAAACTGGTTACAACAAAAATAACAATTTCGATAATAGACGAATCTCACGGACATGTGTTTAGTGTGCTCGAAAGAACTGCCTCATCGAAACACTTCTTTTGAATGCCTAGAACACAATTTTACGATTGAGGGAATTCAACCAAAACCTAGGTATGGATGCTTAAAAGGATCCTCTCATCGAGACGGTTCTTTTTAACACCAAAATCGTTTGTTTTCGCTGAAATAAAAGAAAAGTTATCAGCCAAAAAGCCACACATCGTCGGGCTACCAACGGCCCGCAAGCGATATGCCATCTCAATGGCATATCTCTGGTGGGCCTTTGATGGCCCGCTTTTGTTTCAACTGGTAGCTGGGTGGAGACCTTATGACAGTAGGGCGATAAAAAGGAGACAATATTTCGTCAGTAAATATGGTTCGTCAATTTACATTTAATTATTATTTTCAATGTTGTTATCGATGCTGTTACATGTATATAGTGTATTAAAAGTACTGATTTATTTTCTTTTATTTTCTGCGTTTTTAGACCTGCAAAGCATAAGAGATGATAAGGCCACAACCTCCAAAGAGCTCATTTTCTTTAATGCTTTGACAGATGTTCCGATTACTTCACGGAAAACACGTGTTGAAGTTGCAAACTCTGGCAAAACAATGACATTATATGAAAGCGACCGAGCTTTTCCGAAAATATCCGAAAACTCCCGATTTCGATCATTCGAACAACGGATTATTCGAAAGGATCTTTGCGGTCCCTGGCACTTCGAATAATCGAGGTTTCACTGTATGCAACAGCCAAAGAAATCGCCGTATTTATCGCAGTGTCAAGCAATGAGGGCTGAGGTGAGCCTGCATATATGCGCAATCTGGCCAGAGTATTTGTTGCTCGCATCCATAATGTATGGATATAGATGAACTTAAATTAAAAGTAATACCTCTAGGGCCACTGGATAATGTTGGCACTGTTATATAAAGTAAGCTTTTGGGCATAATGGTCTCATGAAGCCATATGTATGAACCAACCTATGAGATTACGGTAATGGCATCACTATGCTGCTTACAGGATAATGAGTAAAAGAGACAAAAGCAATATAAATAGGACAAATCCATTTAGAATTTAAAGGTTGTTGGGTAGTAAATTTCAATTCCATCCAAATTTTATAAGTACATACTGTGCTGTTTGCCAATGTCCCATAAAAAGGACGCAAGGTGTAAATTGGTTCATAAAAGGGAATGACTAGACTAATACAGAAACCCAATAACCTACCTGTAGAAGGAGATCTTTAATTTTCTGCTGACCCTCACGGATATGTTCGGGCAAATCTTCTGATGTGGGCCAAGTGTAGCTCTCAGAGAATACATCTGTATTTTTTGGACCCCTATGAAACAATTGAACATGGCAAGGTAAATTACAACAGATAAGCATAGCCTAAGATAATGAAAAAAGTCAATAAGCAATGCTTATTAGATACCCCCCGCACAGTAAGAGTCAGTGAAAAAACTTGGCAAGTTATAGTTCAAACAAGAAGACCTTAGTTTTGATAAGAAGATTTCAGTAGAATCTGTGCAAACAAAAATTATAAACTCCTTCGTGCATATGTTCAATGTGTCTACATTGTGTCGGCAAAGTATCAAATTGCTCCATCAAAAGCTGTAGTAGGACTTGATCTGCCCATAAAGGCACTATCCATGCATATACAAAAGCCATATAAGGGAATAATTGTCTAAGTTCTCACAGCTGTCATTTTGTCAAAATTATTTTTTGTGAACCAAACTCCTTCATGCATATGTTCAATGTGTCTACATTGTATCGACAGAGTATCAAATTGTTCCATTAAAAGCTGTAGTAGGAGTTGATCGGCCCATGAAGGCACCATCTATGCATATACAAAAGCCTAATAAGGGAAAAATTGTCTAAGTTCTCACAGCTGTCATTTCGTCAAAAATTATTTTTTTCTGAACAAAACTCCTTCATGCATATGTTCAATGTGTTTACATTGTATAGGCAAAGTATCAAATTGTTCCATCAAAAGCTGTGGTAGGAGTTGATCGGCCCATGAAGGCACAATCTATGCATATACAAAAGCCTTATTAGGGAAAAATTGTTTAAGTTCTCACAGCTGTCATTTTGTCAAAAAATATTATTTCTAAACCAAACTCCTTCATGCATATGTTAAATGTATCTACATTGTATAGGCAAAGTATCAAATTGCTCCATAAAAAGCTGTGGTAGGAGTTGATCGGCCCATAAGGGCACCGTATATGCATATACAAACACCTTATTAGGGAAAAATTGTCTAAGTTCTAACAGCTGTCATTTTGTCAAAAATTATTTTTTCTGAACCAAACTCCTTCATGCATATGTTCAATATGTCTACATTGTATTGGAAAAGTATCAAATTGTTCCATCAAAAGCTGTGGTAGGAGTTGATCGGCCCGTGTATGGCCTATAATAGCATAGGCATAAAGCACTATATTAAAAGCCATTTAGAACTACAAAGGGAAATAACTCTAATAGAATTGGCCCCTAGCCCTTACTTTTTGGTCTAAAGTATTTGTCTTGCATATATGAACATGTTTGCAAGGTTTGATGAAAATCCAGCAATGACTCTTCGAGTTATTAAGGAAACAAAGCGTTACGGACGGACGGACGGACGGACGCACGGATGGACAACGTGAAAACAGTATACCCCCTACAAACATAGTTTGCGGGGGGTATAATCACAGATCTTGATAATAAAAGAATTAGATTTTGATTTAATGTTTGCTTCGAAGAGGGAGGGGGCATATCTAACAATTGGAGTGAGCATGAAAAGTTTTATAACCTCACGGCCTGACTTAAACAAAGGGTGAATTCCTGTCTTCCATCCCATTTAATTCACAAAGCCCTTGAAAACAGTCGCAGCATAATTGTTGGAAAAAATATTGGTATCATAAAAATGCAGAATTATAAATTAATTTTCTTATTTCTCAACCAAAACATATGTTGTGAGTACTCAAAAGAGCTGTCTCAATGAGACGCTTCTTTTGAGCAGCCTAAACAAATGTTTTAGCTAATTAACAATATTCACAAATTAATGCCAAATTTTGTTCTCAACCTATTTTACTTACTTGACAACGGTATGTTTTCCGATGATAAATTCTAGCCTCTTGGTCCACGGGTTGACAAAGCTGGACCACTCAGTCTTCGTGGTAACCCAGGCCCCATTCTTAGCCCGAATCCTTATGGGACCACTTCTGTAGGGAACCCCTTTCAATGCAATCACTGAAACCACAACCAAAAAATCTGTTGATGCTTTACATCCCAATTTCCTGTCTTCCTAGGTTGAACCAGTACAAAGCAGCGAATAAAGTGTCTTGCTCAAGGACACAACACAGTAACTCCCCCCGCAGTGAAGCTTGAACTAGCAACCCTTTGACCTTCAGTCTAATGCTCTACCCACTGAACCACTGAGCACTGCTTAAGCTCTTGAATTGCTCTTAAATGGATTTCATGGGCAAATCAAATTTTAACCTTCAAAAAATGTTTTTCCATGTAAATTTACAATTTTCACAGGAACGCTAATACTTTTGTGACACAGGTTTAATATTTCAAGGGCTAGAGTATGGAATTGAGAAAAATTTTACACACAGCGTTCTCATTAGGTAAAAAACGGTGACAAAAATACTGACCTTGTTTGTAGATGTTGTACAAGACACCCAGATCATCATTATGATAGAAGTCAAATATTGACACACCCACCATCTCCTGTGGCAAGTAACCTAGTAACGGTATAGTGCTGAAAAAAACAAAAAAATAAACTTCAGTCCAAGAAAGATCACTTTTACAGCAAGAAGTCAACTATTAAAACGCCCACCATCTCCTACTTCAAGAAACCTAGCAACAGTGTACATGTACTGTACAGTAATGGTATAGTGCTGAAAAAACAACAAAATAAACTTCAGTCCAAGAAAGATCACTTTTACAGCAAGAAGTCAACTATTAAAACGCCCACCATCTCCTACCTCAAGTAACCTAGCAACAGTGTACATGTACTGTACAGTAATGGTATAGTGCTGAAAAAACAACAAAATAAACCTCAGTCCAAGAAAGATAACTTTTACAGCAAGAAGTCAATTATTGAAACCCCACCATCTCCTACCTCGAGTAACCTAGCAACAGTGTACATGTACTGTACAGTAACCGTATAGTGCTGAAAAAACAACAAAATGAACTTCAGTCCATTAAAGATAACTTTTACAGCAAGAAGTCAACTATTAAAAGGTCCTCCATCTCCTATGTCAAGAAAACTAGCAACAGTGTACATGTAGGATAAAGTCATGAAACTTCGGACATAAGGTAAATTCGGACACACATTTGCAAACAGTGGAAATCCAGATGAGACGGCTCCTTATGAGCCGTCTCATCAGGATTTTCACTGTTTGCTTAGTTGATTATTTTTTTATTCTAATAATTATAATATGAATCAAACAAGGTAGCTGACTGAATTTACCTGATGTCCGAGGTTACCTGACTTTACCCTACTGTAGTCGGAGGATAAGTTAAAGTGACGTCAGATTATGTTTTGATAATTGTTGTAAACAGGTAAAACATTTTTGTAAAAGTGTATATATTGTTCTTTCATCATGAAAATTTGTTGTTGTCATCTTAACGCAAAGGTAAGATTTTACGTATTTTTAAAAGGGGGTGGGGGTATTTTATGGGGGGAACCTGGGTTAAGAAGAGAAATAGTCTTTGCCCATTATTCTTTGTTTTTCTTGTTGGCCTTGTAAAATATATAAATCCGCAAATACACCAGAAGATATCATTCCACAAATAAATCATATCTCAGGTGGCAACTACGCAGTAAGGAGTGCTCTTCTTTTTAATAAACATTGGAGCAGGTGCTCTTAGCACAATTTACCACTACTGACGACAGCAGACGACAAATTTTCAATATCTATCTTAATTTCAGAGAAATAAGGTTTAACATTTCATGTGATTCATCTGGCAGACAATTTACATAATTATAGTATCAAGCCTTATATGGTTTTAAAAAGAAACAATAATTATTTTTCCAAAATGTCGCCTGCTGCTAAATTTTAAATGACACTTTAACTCTGTAGACCAATGAGATTTTCCAAAAAGTTTGAAACATTTTAAGTCAGTATGGTCAATTGTATATATTGAGGGATCATAGGTTATAATTTCCAAATAAAATTGAACTTCTTTAACTGAACATCGTTTTCGTCTTAGCAAACAGTGCAGACTCTATGAAATGACACATTTCAAAAGTACCTTTTTATGGATTTGGCATCTTCAAAGGTTTACCGTAAAAAATAAGATTTCAGCAGGCAACAAAATGTTCGGGGCAAACAAGACTTAATATTTCATTGTTAATATGACCAAATATGGTGGAATAAGACCGACATTGGTGGAATATGGTTGAGTTTGGTGGAAAATGGCCAACTTTGGGGGAATATGGTTGATTTTGTTGAAATATGGCGAAATGGGGTCAACTATGGAGGAACATGGCAGACTAAAGAGTAATATGGCAAACTTTGGGGTGGAATATGGCAAACTTTGGGGTGGAATATGGCCAACTATGGTGTAATATAGCCAACTAAGGTGGAATATGACCAACTTTGGCCAAGTGTGGTGAATTTTGGCCAACTATGTTGGAATATGGCCGACATTGGTGGAATATGGTTGATATTGGTGGAGTATGGCCAACTTTGGGGGGATATGGTGAATTTGTTGAAATATGGTGGAATATGGTCAACTATGGAGGAATATGGCAGACTATGGTGTAATATGGCAAACTTTGGGGTGGAATGTAGTCAACTATGGTGGAATACGGCTGACATTGGTGGACTACCATTGATATTGGTGGGATATGGTCAACTATGGTGAAATATGGCAAACTTTGGGACGGAAAATGGCCATCTATGCTGGAATATTGCAGACAATGGTTGAATATGGCAAACTATGGTGAAATATGGCAAACTATGGTGAAATATGGCAAACTATGATGGAATATGGCTAACTTACGTTGGTGGAATGTGGTCAACTATGGTGGAATAGGGCAGACGATGGTGTAATATGGCAAACTTTGGGGTGGAATGTAGTCAACTATGGTGGAATACGGCTGACATTGGTGGACTATTATTGATATTGGTGGGATATGGTCAACTATGGTGAAATATGGCAAACTTTGGGACGGAAAATGGCCATCTATGCTGGAATATTGCAGACAATGGTTGAATATGGCAAACTATGGTGAAATATGGCAAACTATGGTGAAATATGGCAAACTATGATGGAATATGGCTAACTTACGTTGGTGGAATGTGGTCAACTATGGTGGAATAGGGCAGACGATGGTGTAATATGGCAAACTTTGGGGTGGAATGTAGTCAACTATGGTGGAATACGGCTGACATTGGTGGACTACCATTGATATTGGTGGGATATGGTCAACTATGGTGAAATGTGGCAAACTTTGGGACGGAAAATGGCCATCTATGCTGGAATATTGCAGACAATGGTTGAATATGGCAAACTATGGTGAAATATGGCAAACTATGGTGAAATATGGCAAACTATGATGGAATATGGCTAACTTACGTTGGTGGAATGTGGTCAACTATGGTGGAATAGGGCAGACGATGGTGTAATATGGCAAACTTTGGGGTGGAATGTAGTCAACTATGGTGGAATACGGCTGACATTGGTGGACTACCATTGATATTGGTGGGATATGGTCAACTATGGTGAAATATGGCAAACTTTGGGACGGAAAATGGCCATCTATGCTGGAATATTGCAGACAATGGTTGAATATGGCAAACTATGGTGAAATATGGCAAACTATGGTGAAATATGGCAAACTATGATGGAATATGGCTAACTTACGTTGGTGGAATGTGGTCAACTATGGTGGAATAGGGCAGACGATGGTGTTATATGGCAAACTTTGGCGTGTAATATGGCAAACTTTGGGGTCTAATATGGCAAACTTTGAGGTGGAATATGACCAACTACGGCAGAATATGGCCAACTATGGCAAAATATGGCCAAGTATGGTGGAATATGGCCAAGTATGGCAGAATATGGCCAAGTATGGCAGAATATGGCCAACTATGGTGGAATATGGCCAACCATGGTGGGATATGGCCAACCATGGTGGGATATGGCCAACCATGGTGGGATATGGCCAACTTACTTTGGCTGTATGTTACAGTAGCTACAGAAAAGTGTATGCCGAGTTTCGAACGTCTTGATCTCTGGCAGAACTCCAGATCCTGAAAGAGAAGAATTCCAATAACTCTTTGCATGCTGGGTAATTTTTCATGATATTTTGCCGTCTGCTGATTTTTTAACCCTTAATGGGCCAATCGTAACAAAAGTCGTCTGCTATTCTCGTCTGCTGAAATGTTTAAAAAGCCTCTATGGCAAACAGTGGGGACCCAGATCAGACTGCTCCTATAGGAGCAGTCTGTTGTGGGTCCACACTGTTTGCTTCTATACTTAATTTGTCAGTAACTTTAGGCAATTATTTGCAGCAGACAACTTCAGCAGATGACATTTTCAGATGCAATTTTTTCTTGGCACTTTAAGGGTTAAAAATTAACTTTTTCAAAAAATTCTTTCGGAAACACTGTTAGCGTGTCAAACTGTTTAGATCCATGAGGATCAGGCCTAACATAGTGTTGTGCCTGATCCGGGGCCAAAACTGTTTGCAAAGATTATCAGCAGACGACAAAATTAACCGCTGGCAGGTTTTCTTCTTCATTATTTCCTAACAACTTCACTATGACTCAAGCAATGATAAGTTATTAAGAGACACCTGGTCCTATTTTCATACTCGGCAAGTGAGAAATTTCAATTTACTTGTCCTGGGACAAGCATAGCCAAAAATTGATATAATTCTATCCTTAAAAAGCTGTTTGAACATAAAAGGAATTATAATATTTATTATGTTCAACTTGGCATGCTGAATAAACTGATATCCTATCTTTTCATCTCTTCAGAAGTCAGCTGATCTGGATCTACACTGTTTTCATAAGTACATACCTATGATAATGCAGTTTTCAGAATAATTAATATACTGAAGGACTTTAGAAACACACCAGTTATAAATTCACTGTCTCTTCCACATGGTTAATTTGAGGATGTTTTTCTTTATCACTTTTTATCCGCTTACACAATGGACCATGATTTGCCATAGTTTTGATTTGCTAATGCGGTTCATTCTGACGTAACACTGACGTTAGTGTTTTTCAACAATTAGCGTCTGACAGCTGTGAGATTAGTTCAATTTAAAAGCAAAAACTTTGAGCTGATAGCCAGATGTCCTAACCAACCGAAAAACAAGAAAAGTTTCGGAAATAATCGGAAATAATCGTTTAATTACACTCCCAGCCGCAGCGTTTCTTTGCTAACGTCAGTCTTAATTTTTCAAACAGCAATAACAGACGGATGACATTCGTGCATGTTGCGATGCTTTTGTCTTCTACGCAACGGGTTGTGGAGTATCTTTTAGCATTAAAACATTTTGATTATTCCTGATCCTTAGGCTTTAAACAGCTTATTACGTCAAAAACAATAATGACGTCACCTAGACGAAATGAACGTTACCAGAGGCCTAAAACTTCATGATTTGAATTTGTCTTTCCAAGTGCTTTCATGATCAAATATCAGTTCGAAAACTTTTTTGCGCTCATAATGGAAGGTATTGGTACTCTGTGACTTTTTAAATTTGGGATGTCTCAGAATAATCGCGACGTCACCGCAACCATAAGCCACAGCGTCTCGATTTTCTTATTGAACGCAAGCTAAATGAAGGGACTTGTCAATTTTATTTTCACATAATTAAAAGATTACGTTTTGACAATAAATTAACATTTTAGCAGGTGGTGCGTTTCTAAAGTCCTTCAGTATATATGATTTACGCACAGTAGGAATTAGTTTGAGTTCTTTGTGTTACTATATAAGACAAGTAAAATTTTCTTTGGACAAGTGCATGGGTAAAAGTTCAAAATTTCCAAAATCCTGAACTTTAGAAATTCAAATTTTCAAACTTGCAGGATGCCTACAAAAATTAATAGTTTCATGTTTAAATGGTTAAATGTGTTTAGATAATCTAAAAATTAATCAGATAAGCTATTATAATCTCCCTAATTCAGCATTTTGAGGCTGACTTTCTATGGAAAGTCAGCCTCAAAATCCTGAATTCAGGATTAATCCTGAAAACATCTACCCATGCAAGTGCATTTTGGATATTCAGGTATCCCTGGGCAAGTATCACATTTTGCTATTTTCACACCCCTGGTCACTGTATATATCAAGAAGAGAAACAGAACACTTACTGCTGTATGGAGAAATCAACGGAACACAATACATTATAGTACACAGCTTTCGTTCTTCCGGGGATGACGGTAGTTCTGAATGTTCCATTTCTGGGGACCCTGTTTCTGGAGACCCTGTTTCTGGGGACCCTGTGTTGTCTGACGGTGATGTGCCATCGTACCAACTCGAATACGCCCCCTGGCTCTTCACCTCCTTAGCACTCATGATTTTTTGTGTGAACATACACTGGAACGGAATGTAGGAATCTTGCTTTCTAAGGCTGAATCCAGAGTTTCCTAAACTCTTGAACTTTCTGAAAAACATTCCAAAAGCAAGTGAGTATGAACGAAAATGTCAGAATCACAGATGACAGACTAATCCCATGGCACCACAAGGAAGAGAAACATAACTCTTAAAGCCAATTTTTTCTTAACAGATCAATAAAGTCTGAAGCAGAGGGACAAAAATATTTCAATATTGCACTTGTCCTGCAGGACGAGTGACTTACAATTTTCACTCATCCTGCAAACACATGCACTTGTCCTTTAAAAGCATATGCAATAGAGAACACAAGGGAGTAATATGTAATATGATTTATAAAATTCCTTAAATATCACTGCTAAAATGATATTTACCCTGTCTGAATTTCAGAACTGCATCCCATATACTGACAACAGTCAATACTCAGAAAATGCTAGTTTCACCCTCAGATTTTTCATCCTCACCCTCGAGTAATTTGAAAAGTATTACTCATCCTTTCTAGATTTCACTCGTAATTACTAGCAGACAAGTGGAATTTTTGTCCCCTGCCTTTACTTCATTTATCCCGGAAAAAGAACTTAATGTGAATCATCTGCAAGCTGGAATATACAATTGGACCCCCTCTGTAAAATGAGTTGAAGACTAAATGAAAATATATAAAAAACGTCAGAATTTTTTGCTAGTTGGGTTGGACTCCCCCTCCTCCCTAATGAAAATTTCTGAATCAGCCCCCATTTATTGCCCAACTTTGGCATATGCTTACTTACTTGCATTCTTAAAAATCCTTTGAATTTAAACAAATGCAAAGCATGAAATGGAATCTGGTCTGCTCCGGTAAATTACCTCTCTTGGTTTGAGTAACCTCACTTTCTGCCCAGTTTCTCAGACTGACCCATTTTGTGTGTTCTGTTAGTAAGCCTAACAAATTGAGCCAATCCCAGAAAACTGGCCAATTCCTTGTATTGATACAACAAGACAGAGATTGTTAATTGTACTTATTAAAGGGTCACAGGTTAGATTTTCTAAATTGATGTGCTTCAGCTAAATATTCTTGAAGATAGAATTTTATCATAGCAAACTGTACAGACCCTGATGAAATGTTGCATTATGCGACATTTCAGATGGGTCTACACTGTTTAACAAAGTACACAATTTGGGGTTTCCAGTATACAGTGGGTTAAGAGAAAAATACTAATTTTTCAAAAGTTCTATCTGTCTAAAGTTCTATATATCTTAACTTCCATTTTTCTTAAGTTCTATTTATCTAAGCTCACCTCAGTCTGAAGTAGAAAACCTTGGATTCTATTGTCTCCTTCTTTTCATCAGTTTCTGAAAAAAAGAAGAAAGATCTAGAAATTATGCTGGTCCATAAAAGGAGATATAACTAGAAATTATGCTGGTCCATAAATGGAGAAAGAACTAGAAATAATGCTGGTCCATAAAAGGAGATATAACTAGAAATTATGCTGGTCCATAAATGGAGAAAGAACTAGAAATTATGCTGGTCCATAAAAGGAGATATAACTAGAAATTATGCTGGTCCATAAATGGAGAAAGAACTAGAAATAATGCTGGTCCATAAAAGGAGAAAGAACTAGAAATTATGCTGGTCCATAAAAGGAGAAAGAACTAGAAATTATGCTGGTCCATAAAAGGAGAAAGAACTAGAAATTATGCTGGTCCATAAAAGGAGAAAGAACTGGAAATTATGCTGGTCCATATAAGGATAAAAAACTAGAAAATATGCTAGTCCATAAATGGAGAAAGAACTAGAAATTATGCTGGTCCATAAAAGGAGATATAACTAGAAATTATGCTGGTCCATAAATGGAGAAAGAACCAGAAATAATGCTGGTCCATAAAAGGAGATATAACTAGAAATTATGCTGGTCCATAAATGGAGAAAGAACTAGAAATTATGCTGGTCCATAAAAGGAGATATAACTAGAAATTATGCTGGTCCATAAATGGAGAAAGAACTAGAAATAATGCTGGTCCATAAAAGGAGAAAGAACTAGAAATTATGCTGGTCCATAAAAGGAGAAAGAACTAGAAATTATACTGGTCCATAAAAGGAGAAAAAACTAGAAATAATGCTGGTCCATAAAAGGAGAAAGAACTAGAAATTATGCTGGTCCATAAAAGGATAAAAAAATAGAAAATATGCTGGTCCATTAAAGGAGAAAGAACTAGAAATTATGCTGGTCCATAAAAGGAGATATAACTAGAAATTATGCTGGTCCATAAATGGAGAAAGAACCAGAAATAATGCTGGTCCATAAAAGGAGATATAACTAGAAATTATGCTGGTCCATAAATGGAGAAAGAACTAGAAATTATGCTGGTCCATAAAAGGAGATATAACTAGAAATTATGCTGGTCCATAAATGGAGAAAGAACTAGAAATAATGCTGGTCCATAAAAGGAGAAAGAACTAGAAATTATGCTGGTCCATAAAAGGAGAAAGAACTAGAAATTATACTGGTCCATAAAAGGAGAAAAAACTAGAAATTATGCTGGTCCATAAAAGGAGAAAGAACTAGAAATTATGCTGGTCCATAAAAGGATAAAAAACTAGAAAATATGCTGGTCCATTAAAGGAGAAAGAACTAGAAATTATGCTGGTCCATAAAAGGATAAAAAACTAGAAAATATGCTGGTCCATAAATGGAGAAAGAACTAGAAATTATGCTGGTCCATAAAAGGAGATATAACTAGAAATTATGCTGGTCCATAAATGGAGAAAGAACTAGAAATAATGCTGGTCCATAAAAGGAGAAAGAACTAGAAATAATGCTGGTCCATAAAAGGAGAAAGAACTAGAAATAATGCTGGTCCATAAAAGGAGAAAGAACTAGAAATAATGCTGGTCCATAAAAGGAGAAAGAACTAGAAATTATGCTGGTCCATAAAAGGAGAAAGAACTAGAAATTATGCTGGTCCATAAAAGGATAAAAAACTAGAAAATATGCTGGTCCATTAAAGGAGAAAGAACTAGAAATTATGCTGGTCCATAAAAGGATAAAAAAAACTAGAAAATATGCTGGTCCATAAATGGAGAAAGAACTAGAAATTATGCTGGTCCATAAAAGGAGATATAACTAGAAATTATGCTGGTCCATAAATGGAGAAAGAACTAGAAATAATGCTGGTCCATAAAAGGAGATATAACTAGAAATTATGCTGGTCCATAAATGGAGAAAGAACTAGAAATTATGCTGGTCCATAAAAGGAGAAAGAACTAGAAATTATGCTGGTCCATTAAAGGAGAAAGAACTAGAAATTATGCTGGTCCATAAATGGAGAAAGAGCTAGAAATTATGCTGGTACATAAAAGGAGAAAGAACTAGAAATTATGCTGGTCCATTAAAGGAGAAAGAACTAGAAATTATGCTGGACCATAAAAGGAGATACAGAGATCAATGTGAAATTATATGGGCCCATTGCTGCAGTTAAAGGAGACAAAACAAGAAAATATACTGGTCCAGGAGATAGAACTAAAAATGCAATGATCTATCACTGCAATTAACTCACATGATATGTTTTGGTTGGTAAATAAGAAAATTAATCTATGATCATACACTCTGATCTATATGTAGAAGAGTGAATTACAAGGGACATTCATAAGAGAGTTAGGCCCCCAGATAAAAGTTTGCAACTGAAAAATATTTTTCTTATTTCTCAACCAAAACATATGTTATGGGTAATCAAAAGAACCGTCTTGCTGAGACGTTTCTTTTGAGCACCCAAAACTTATGTTTAAACTGAAGGATAAGAAAATAATCACTATTTTATGCTAATTTTTTCGCTCTTAATGACATGTAGAAGCCTGAATTACAAGCCACATAAGAATCAGGCCCCCAGATAAAAGTGTTTGACTGAAAAATATTTTTCTTTTTTCTCAACCAAAACATATGTTGTGGGTACTCAAAAGAACTGTCTTGAGGAGATGGTTCTTTTGAGCACCCAAAACATATGTTTAAACTGATGGATAAGAAAATAATCCCTATTTTACGCTAATCTTTTCGCTTAATTGGCCCTCTGGAGAGTATGTACAAACAGATGCAAACACAATACAAACAAGCCATCTCACTTACCTTCCATATCTTCATCTTCCGAGTCTTGTATCTTACTTCCTCCATGAACACTGTTAAACGTGATAAGATCCTTTTTATGCATGTATTCATCAAAGGCACGTCCTACCCAACTGTCCTGTAAAATCAAAGAGCAGATTACTCAATATAGTAAAACCTGTGAAAAACGGCCACTCAAAAATAGACAAAATAAAGATCTTAATGACAAATGGTCGCTTAATGAAGGTCAAAAGTATTGCAGAATGCTCCCTTTGGAGCATTCTGCAATACTTTTGACCAACATTTATCAATAACTGGTCTTAGAATACCAATTTATGGTCTTTTTACACAGGTTTTACTGTAGGCCTAAATACATAAAATTGTTATTATTTTCTTACCCATCTGTCTAAACTCATTGAGATGGTTCTTTTAAGTACCCACAACATATTGCTTTTTCGGAATAAATTAAAAAAATTCAATAATGCAGGAGCATGAATGTTAGATTCTATTTATCATATTACATATACTTTAAAATCACTTTTTTTGCGTGAAAACGTGTTTGTCATTATGTTAGCAACGGTGTTATGGACGTCATTATGTAATGTTACTAACTATGTAAACCACAAGTGGTTTATAGATTCTAATATGAGCCGCGACATGAGATTTCAAACAATGTGGTATGTGCGACCAACAATGCCTCAGATCAGCCTGCGCATACGCGCAGTCTGATCAGAGCCTTTGCTAGCCGTGTGAATATTCTATGACTGTTTAACTACTGACCGAACATCATTTGGAGTTTCTAAGCTTAAAAAAGTGGCTGCACAGGCTCACCTGAGTCTACACTTGTCAAAATGGCACATTATTGGAAATCACATGTCACGGCTCATATATGCATGGCATTGTATCATGCACAGACCCGACGTCATATAAGGAAAGATATTCATGACATCTCCCCAGAAATCCACACAGAAAACCTTCCAGTGGTCATGCAAGTTTGAACCATCGTTTACTAAACTATTTTTAGAAATATTTAATTTACTTACAACTGGGTATCCTAGCACATACTTCAGATTACCGGACACAGCCCGTACAAGATGGTCCCTCGTTGATATGACAATCCTCAATTCATCCTGAAAACAAACTAGAAGACTTAACCAATTTTCACAGCTACATTACTTTACATACATAGAGGATATTCAAAAGTTTTGTCATAAATATGACCATTTATTTCATCGAGTGAATCGAAAAATGCATATTTCATGAGTGGCAAAGACACAAATGAAATATACATTTTATCGCTTCACAAGATGAAATAAATGGCATATTCATGACAATGATTTGAATTTTCTTTTTATTATATATATACAATTTTAAGCAGGACATATTTTTGCACTAAATGACGTCATACACATTCACACATTACGTCATATTAATGATGACGATGCATAATGTGCAATGACAGCCAAAACTGAAACCATAGGAGCAGGAGTAGAAAAAGTGAAAATTTCAGCAAATCCTGACAGTTTAATTACCAAAATTTTCCTTGTGATCTAACTAAGAAAATGAATATCCACACTTTGTGTTTTTGTCCACTAATAAGAAAGTTACAGGCGTTTGAAATTCTGAAGTGGGCTCAAAGATGTCAATGGAGAAAGCAGAGGACATCCATTTTCACCCATGAAATACAACTTACGTTTTCACCGCTGTGAAATACAGCTTTTTATATTTCCACGGCTGTGAAATACAGCTTTTTATATTTTTACGGCTGTGAAATACAGCTTTTTTAAAAAAATGCATTATATTTAATCAATATTTTCCTGTATTTCATTACTTTATATAAAATAAACTCAGTTATTTTTGCTAATTTAAAAATTTGAAGAAAAAAAGACAACTCTTTTAGGAGCAGTCTGATCTGGATCGATATTTTTAGCAAGATAGGCAACCTAAGAACATATGCAGACGAGCGTATCAGAATACGCTAAAACTAGTGTGTGGTGGGAAAAGGGTTTATCTGTCCAATGCATAGCTTTTTACAACCTCCAAAATCTGGATGAACTCTTTGTCTACTAGTGTTTTGACTGATGATTTTGCAAACAGTTCAGATCCAGATCAGGCCCTCATAGGTTAAGATAAACGGAAATTTTCAGCGTAAAATTGTAAATATTTTGTTACCCATAATTTTTAGAATATGTTTTGGGCGCTCAAAAGAACCGTCTTATTGAGACGGTTCTTTTGAGTACCCACAATATATGCTAAAAATTATGTAAAATTGTAAATATTTTGTTACCCATAATTTTTAGCATATGCTTTGGGCGCTAAGAACCGTCTCATTGCGACGGTTCTTTTGAGTACCCACAACATATGTTTTGGTTGAGAAATAAGAAAATTATTTTTCTGGTACGCACTCTAAGACCTGGGACCTACAAAATTCAATTATTTTTCCTGAACCAAAGTGATATTCCAGGTGTGTGTGAGCCATGCACTAATTTAGGCCAGAATTTTTTTATTAGTTGATTTACGTGAATTTTTTTTCAGATTTAGGGTCGGGGGGGGGGGGGGGGGGGGGGGGGGGGGGGGGGGGATAAAAAAAAATAAATAAAAAAGCTCTGAAAATTAACTGGTCATTTTCAGAGCTTTTTTTTTTGCTTTTTTTTTAATATCTCCAGAAAAAACAGTAAAACTATATATAGTTAGGCAAACCAACAGTCTGTATTAAATTTTTAAATATTTTATCATTTTCCTAAAAATCTGGTCAAGGCATTCACTTTTTACTGTGTCACTCTCAAAAATACACAGACAGAACCTCAAAAAAAATATATTTTTTTTCAACAAAACAAATAATATTTAGAATCGGTGGATAAAATAAAAAAAAAATTTAGAAATTAAATTTTATTTTTTTTATACTTTACAGAAAATTACAGTAGGAGGGTTCGTAAATCAACTCATAAAAAAATTCTGGCCTTAGATCTCTGCATAATTGAAACATCAGTAGACAATCCTTTGCAATGTTTTTCTTCAGAAAATATAACTTCATTTTTTAGGTCAATCATCTCCAGTAATTCTTTGGTTCCAAAAATATCGCAAACATTTATTTCACACCGGGAAAATGTGAGAATAGAGAGGAACTGCTGAATGAAATCAAGCAAAAGTCCACAATAATTGGCTCATGGATAAAAATATCTACCGATATTATTCAATTTCAGTGCTTCAATTAACTCTTTGCATGCTGGGTATATTTTTTCATACTTTTGTTGTCATCTGCTGACTTTTTTTTCAAAATTAACTTTTTCAAAAAAATTCTTTTAGAGGGTTTGGATCCTGATCAGGACCTGATCTGGGTCCATACTGTTTGTAATGGGCTACCAGCAGATGACAAGTCACCGCTAGCAAGGATAGAGAAAACACACAAGAGGTTTCTGATGAGACTTGATCTGGAGTTTTTCTGCACGTTTCTTTATTGTACGTGAATGTAGGTTAGTGTATATAAGGCCAGAATTTTTTTATTAGTTGTTTTACGAACCCTCCTACTGTAATTTTCAGGAAAGTAGGAAAAAAAAAAATTTAATTTAAATTTTTTTTTTTTTATTTTATCCTCCGACTCTAAAAATTATTTGATTCGTTGAAAAAAATAAATTTTTTTTAGGTTCTATCTGTGTATTTCTGAGAGTGACACTGTAAAAAGTGATTGTCCTGTCCAGATTTTTAGGAAAATGATGAAATATTTTAAGATTACCTTACTAGTTTTACTGTTTTTCTGGATATATTAAAGGAAAAAAAAAAGGCTCTGAAAAAAAAAAAAAGCCCTGGAAATGACCAGTCAACTGGTCATTTTCAGAGCTTTTTTATTTATTTTTTCTCGTCCCCCGACCCTAGATCTGAAAAAAAATTCCCGTAAATCAACTAATAAAAAAAATCTGGCCTTATTGTACGTGAAAGTAGGGTAGTGTATATAAGTGACTGTCAATGTTGTTTTAGCTTGTTTCTTTGGCCATTTTGAATTACTATACATAGCAATTATAAAGTCAAATAAATTCCAGACATTTACAATTGGAAGAAATTAGTGAAAATCAACTTATTTTGGGGGTTTCAAAGGGGAATACAAAGCCCTCTAAAGCATGAGATCTTTTTTTCTTCTTCTTTAACTTTGAGTAAAAGGCTTTCCATGAAAAATCAAGCCTGATTCGTTTTCGTTTAGACTAAGCAAAACAAAATTGCCAACGCAAAGATTTCCACACCTTTCAAGCCAAACTGAGACTTTCTGCTGCCAAGCCCTTAGATATGAGTTTATAACTGAGAATTATTTTTCTTTCAAGTCAAACTGAGAGAATGTACAAGGCCCCTAGATAAGAGCGCATAATTGACTTTTTAATTTTTAATTCTCAACCAAAACATATGTTGTGGGTACTCAAAAGAACCATCTCAATGAGATGGTTCTTTTGAGCATCCAAAACATATCATTAACTGGTGGGGAATAAAATACTCACAATTTTATGTTCAAAATTTATGTTTATCTTTACCTATGACATGCACTGAGCACAACTGTCAAGATTTTATATTGAGCCCATCCCTCTTTGATATGTACATGAGAAAATCTATTATTTCCAAATGGGCCTCGACGCGAGAAAACCTGTCTTTGGGGTTTACGAAAAAGCTAGACTCAAACCAGTCTCCTTAGCTACAGAGACTAGCAAGAAGTGAAATTTCGCTCGAAGCAAGATAAGATGCTTTACAATAAGAGAATGACAAAAACGCCGATCAGACTGCATGGATGTGCAAGCTGGTCTGCGCCTTTGTTGTTCACATTCCTTCTTTCCCACGTCGAGGCCCATAAATTATCATAGGTTGAGATAAACACATTTTTACAGAGTAAATTTGTGAATATTTTCTTATCCATCAGTTTTAACATTTGTTTTGGGTGTTCAAAAGAATCGTCTAATTGAGACTGCTGAAAATTGTAGGTGGCCCTTTAGGGATTAAAAATCAGGACTCTTACATTAGACTTGAGAGATTCTGAAGTTAGTGACATCTGTGAGTCGGACTCGTATGACGTGTGTCCAAGATCAACCACTGGCATCTCGGTATTCTGCTCAATATCGGAATCTTTTGGAGGCTCTTCTCCACCAGTACTCTTCTTCACTTCTGCAATAAGATAACAACCCCTTCATCACTATTAGACTCTTCAATTCAGAATGATACCACCAAGTTTGGACGGTCTAGTATACTGTAAAATTCTTCATTTGGTGACGAAGGTTTAGATAAACAAAAATTTTCAGCGTAAAAATGTTAATATTTTCTTACCAATCAGTTTTAACATATATTTTGGGTGCTCAAAAGAACCGTCTCATTGAGACGTTCTTTTGAGTACCCACAACATATGTTTTGGTTGAGAAATAAGAAAATTTATTTTTCATCACGCACTCTTAACTAAAGTCCTCGGTGATCAGTCCATCACGGTGCTATTCGCAATATAAACGGAATTCACCATGATAAAAATATATCTTGAAATAATGGACACTCATGCATCAAATAAATTAAAGTAACTTTTGAGTGGTAGTGTCTGTTTTCCCATGGAGTAAAACCCTCATTAATAGGGCAGGGAAAAAGACTAACAGGGGTCCAGTAGCCCAGTGCCCCTAAATTTTGGGCTGGGCACCTAAAACTAAAAGTTTAGGGGCCCAGCTTGCCATTGAAAAAATGTAGTATGCAAAGGTATGAAGTCTTGTCAAATCTGACACTAGCTGTTGCAAGTTTACAAATCGTCATTCAGCTGATTCAAAATACTGTTTTATGGTAAATAATTGAGGAATGCAGATTTTGAGTGTCTCTAAATTCAATTAAAGCAAATGCTTGGCAATGGTGTTGAAACGAGATTAATTTACTGTCGAATCCTGGGCCCCTTAGTTTTTGGCTGGGCACCCAATCATTTTGTTTTAGGGGCCCAGCTTGCTCCTGGCGAAAAAAGGTTAGTCTGCATCCCTGTAGGTGCTACTCTAAAAGGAAAGAATTTGCTTTTCCTTTACTGCTGTGAGGCACTTCTCAGTTCTATCTCTTAGTTAAATACAGTGATATTGAAAATGAATCTCACCCTTTTTTTCAACCTAATTTTACTTAGGATATACTGCGAATTATTCTCAGTTATCTCCCTTAGTTAGGTACAATGTATCATTGGAAATGATCCCCTACCTTTTCTTTCCCTCATCTTACAGACGATATGATGTGAATTACTTCTCAGTTATCTCCCTTAGAAACAGAAATACTGAAGATAAATCTTACTTTTTATTCATTATCATAGAAAGGACATGATGTGCAGCACCCCTGAGTTATCTCCCTTAGAGACAGTGATACTTAAGATAAATCTCACCTTTGATTTTCCTCATCCTGCAGAAGACATGCTGTGAACTACTCAGTTTTCTCCCTTAGAAACAGTGATGTTGAAGATGAATCTCACCTTTTATTTTCCTCATCCTGCTGAGGGCATTCTGTGAACATCTCAGTTATCTCCCTTAGAAACAGTGGTATTGAAGATTAATCTCACTTTTTATTTTCCTCATCCTGCTGAGGGCATTCTGTGAACATCTCAGTCATCTCCCTAAGAAACGGTGGTTTTGAAGATGAGTCTCACTTTCAGTCATCTCCCTTAGAAACAGTTATACTGAAGATGAATCTCACCTTTTATTTTCCTCATTCTGCTGAGGGCATTCTGCGTAGAACATCTCAGTTATCTCCCTTATAAACAGTGATGCTGATGATAAAATCTGGTCTTTTAATTTCCTTATCCTGCTGAGGACATGCTGTCGAGAACACCTCAGTCATCTCCCTTAGAAACAGTGATATTGGAGATGAATCTCACCTTTTTTTCCTCATCCTGCTGAGGGCATTCTGAGGAGAAAATATCAGTTATCTCCCTTAGAAACAGTGATGCTTAAGATCAATCTTACCTTTTATTTTCCTCATCCTGCTGAGGACATGCTGTAAGGTGGACAGAGTACCCATCCTGCCTCCCTTTGGTTGGATCATAGACTTGAGCTCTTTCAGGTATTCTTTGACCCTTTCCTTCTTTTTGGCCTTGTACTCCTCCGTCTGAGTATGAGGCCTGTACGAACTGGAAACAAAAAGAACTTAAATTAATACACTATTAAAAAATAATTGTTTAAATGCATTAATACGTAATTAGCCTTTCAAAGACTAAAGGCGTTCTAGATTGCTACAATCAAATATTGTTAATTCAAATGCGTCTGGACCAGGAATTTTATTTCAAATTATGAGATTATCACCAGTAGTTCGAATTAAAGGGAGTTAATTATTAAATAATACCCAACACCCAAAAATATTTACTTCTAGTATTTCCCATTATAACACGTTTTGATAGCCAGCTACCTGGATTGAGATGGTGGTGTGGATGCTGCTGCACCCGTATGTTAATCAAAAGTCCCAAGGGAGAAGTCTAATCTGGGCCCATATAGTTTGCAATAAAGGCTACCTAAGAAGTCATGACTGGCAGTGGCTACAGATTAAGAATTATAACTCAAGATAAGCTTACTGAATTTGCTCGTGTCTAAAATTGTGATTATTTTCTTATCTATCAGTTTGAACATCTAAATAAACTGTTGTTTAAATTGACATATGTTTTCGGTACTCAAATCCCAAAATATGTTTTGGCTTTAGGAATATTTTAAGAAAATTAAAACTGGAACTTAACTCCGTCTTGATAATTCTGGCGCAAAAATTTATGAGAGTAAAATATCTTATCTATGCAAAAATTCTTTGAGAAATGTTCTGCTCTCCATGAAATTTTAACCATAACCTAAAAGTTGATTGTTTTTAGATCTTTCTTCCATCTGCCCTATTTCAATGAAATTATTTGCAAGAAAAAAGCAAATCTCCCAGTTTATTTCTGCTTCTTGTCTAATAGTCTGATTATCTGCCACCATCTTGGACTCTGTAATTACGGTAAATTGCCACTCAGCATGTTCCAATTAGAGTACAAGACTTAATTGCACTGCTAGGCAGAAGTTATAACCATATTACAAATAAGGCCAGAATTTATTCATTAGTTGATTTACGAACCCTCCTACTGTAATTTTCCGGAAAGTAGGAAAAAAATAAAATTTAATTTCTAAAAAAAAATTTTATTTTATCCTCCGACTCTAAATATTATTTGTTTTGTTGAAAAAAATAATATATTTTTGAGGTTCTGTCTGTGTATTTTTGAGAGTGACACTGTAAAAAGTGATTGTCCTGTCCAGATTTTCAAGAAAATTTAAAAATTTAATATAGACTGTTGGTTGTTTTACTGTTTTTTTCTGGAGATATTAAAAAAAAAAAAAAAGCTCTGAAAATGACCAGTTAACTGGTCATTTTCAGAGCTTTTATATTTATTTTTTGTAGTCCCCTCGATCCTAAATCTGAAAAACAATTCTCGTAAATCAACTAATAAAAAAATTCTGGCCTAAATTGGAGGCAGGGAAAACGCAAACTGTATAACCCAATTTTCAGGAAAACTCAGTCTGAAATGGGGACCACATCAAAACAAAGATCTTAAAGACAAATGGTACATGTAGCTTGATGAAGGTCGAAAGTATTGCAGAATGCTCCCCTTGGAGCATTCTGCAATACTTTTGACCTGCATTCAGCGATAATCGGTCTTGAAAACCAATTTTTGGTCTTCTTTTTGCGTGGCCGCTTAAGACAGATTTACTGCATTTCAGACTGATTTTCCTGAGAAATGCTGATTAGCTCCAAGCACTTCCCTAATAGCAAATGATCTGACCAATCAAAAAACATACCAATAAAATGACCTATATAATATCTAACCCTTTGTATTCTGATGAATTTTCCCATACAGATAAATGCAATATTAAAGGCTGGGATTGTCCAATATATATCATAAGGGGTCACAGGTTGGAATTTCCTCATTATGATGTCTCTAAGTCCCTGAAGATTGTTTCGATCTCATTAAAAAGTGTAGACCCTGATGAATTGCAGCATTATCCTGCAAGTCATCTGAGGCTTCACTGTTTGTAAAAATTCTTGTTCAGGGGTTTCCAGAATACAAAGCCTTCGGGTTAAATAAACATTTCACATTGCCAATCATTGAAGACTAAAACCAGCCTGAATGTGAGCAGGTGTCCATTTCTAAAGAGTCTCATTATAGGTATAATTTCTTGTTGAGTGCCAAATTTCTAAAATAGAATGTTTCAGATGAACTTCCTGGCTACAAGTAACAATAAATGGGCATCAACGTGAAAAAGACCTGTCTTCGGGGTTTCTGATCAGATCATACTAAAACCAGCCTGCTCAGCTAGGCCTAAATTAAAATTTTACTTGTTTCCCCTTACCCGACCGACCCTGAAAAAAAGCCCCTACTCAAAAAATTTTATTTCAATTTTCAGTAAAGATTTTTTTTTAATTTCATTGCAAACTTAGAGAAATGTCCAATGTAAAAAGTGTTATCTTAGCAAATTGTGTATTTTATTTTATTGCCTATAGTAGGACTATGCAGTAAAACCTGCCTAAAACGGCCACTCAAAGATATATACAACAAAGGTCGTTAAGACAAAAGAGCACTTAATGCAGGTCGGAAGTATCGCAGAATGCTCCCTGGGAGCATTCTGCAATACTTTTGACCTGCATTATGCGATAATCAGTCTTGATAAAAAAAAACAATTTTTTGTCTTTTGTTGAGTGGCCTCTTAAGGCAGGTTTTACTGAAAACAGTTAAGTTTAATGGGTATCCCATTTGAGAAGTTAAAAAAAAAATATTCCAACCACCATCTGACCCATACCGGTAAAACAGGGTTCGGTAAGGGGAAACAAAATTATTTTTAAGGTTGGCCCTATAAAAACTAGCTAGAAAAGTGAAATTACACTTGAGGCAACTTTGGATATTACACTTTTCCAATAAGTGAATAACAAAGGTGCGGATCAGACTGCGCAAATGGGCAGGATGGTATGTACCTTTGTCATTCGCAAACCACCGATGAAAGGTGTTCTTACTAGAAATGATTTAGCAATGATTTCACAAAAATAGTACCTGACTAGAATTGTTTTTCTACGAAAAAACAGATGTCTCCCCCCTTTTGATGTCAAAAGCACGAGTCATTAAATACAATTTCAAACAGAAACATTAAATACAATTTCTAACGGAAATTCTAGTCATTTCATGCAGACAATCAGCTCGTATCTAGTAAAGATATCTGTCAATGTAGTTAACTATTGCACAATCATAACCTGGTATAAAATAGTCATAGATAATTGTTTTTGTGATTGACTAAGTTCCAAGGGAAATAACTCAAAGAGTATAAATGACACAGTTACTATTCTTGCACTCTGCACGTCAACTCATGTTGGTTGATATTTGTATAAAGTTTCGTGAATATAGCTTAAGCGGTTTTCAATTTATAGAGCGGACATGCTTTTTGTGATGGACAAAGTTCCAAGGAAAATAACTCAAAAAGTATAGAAGGCAGATTTACTATTCTTGCACTCTGCACGTCATCTCATGCTGATTGATATTTGTATAAAGTTTCGTGAATATAGCTTAAGCGGTTTTCAAGTTATAGAGTGGACACGATTTTTGTGATGCACAAAGTTCCAAGGGAAATAACTCAAAGAGTATAAATGACACAGTTACTATTCTTGCACTCTGCACGTCAACTCATGTTGGTTGATATTTGTATAAAGTTTCGTGAATATAGCTTAAGCGGTTTTCAATTTATAGAGTGGACATGCTTTTTGTGATGGACAAAGTTCCAAGGAAAATAACTCAAAAAGTATAGAAGGCAGATTTACTATTCTTGCACTCTGCACGTCATCTCATGCTGATTGATATTTGTATAAAGTTTCGTGAATATAGCTTAAGCGGTTTTCAAGTTAAGGCCTGTTTAGACGGCATGATTTTGTCAGCCTGACAAAATCATACATGATTTTGTCATGTATGATTTTTCTGTTTAGACGGCATTACAATGTCATGTGTGATTTCTTTCAACAGTGAAGAAAACTGCTGTGCACCTTGAGCTATCTCGTCATGCTCTATATTTGTTGCATTGCTATAGCTAAGTACACGTGTTGAAATTCATTCCCGCAAGTCACGACTTTTGTCATCTGCTATTTCATCTGCTTATGTTCTTAGGTAGTCTTTATGACGAAGAATATCGACCCAGATCAGACTGTTCTCTGGAAGCAGTCTGGTCAGGGTTTATAGTGTTTACTTCTATGATAAGATCTCCTCTGAAGTGCACTTGAATATATGCAGCAGACACCATTTTCAGGACATAATACTGGCATGTTTAGGGTTATCTCTTTTATCTTGCTCCGAAAGCAATTAACCCCAGTGACCTCAAAGCTGATTGGCTAATTCGCCATGATTTTGTAATGGCAAATAGAACCAGTTCTATCCCCCATGACATGTCGTCCTGACTCTAAAATCATATATGACTCTGTAATAGCAGTGTTTACACGAGCTGATTTGTAATGTACGACTAAGTCAGGACGACTAAATCATGCCGTCTAAACACCCCTTTATAGAGTGGACACGATTTTTGTGATGCACAAAGTTCCAAGGGAAATAACTCAAAAAGTATAGAAGGCAGATTTACTATTCTTGCACTCTGCACGTCATCTCATGCTGATTGATATTTGTATAAAGTTTCATGAATATAGCTTAAGTGGTTTTCAAGTTATAGAGCGGACACAATTTTTGTGATGCACAAAGTTCAAAGGGAAATAACTCCAAAAGTATAAAAGGCAGAGTTACCATTCTTGCACTCTGCACGTCATCTCATGCTGATTGATATTTGATTAAAGTTTCATGAATAGAGCTTAAGCGGTTTTCAAGTTATAGAGCGGACACGATTTGTGACAGACAGACAGACGGACAGACAGACGGACACCCGGGGAAAAACAATATGTCTCCCGACCCTAAAGGGGGGAGACATAATAAGGCTGCATGAAGCTATCAGACTATATGGGACTATTTTGTTTGCACATGATTTTCTTGTTTAACTCTTTACCTCCAAGTGACATATTGTATTGTCTCCTGATAACCTTTGCAAACAGTTTGCACTAAATTCAGACCCAACAAAAAGTTGGTGTGTCAAAAAGTTTCGATGCAGATCAGGCACCACACTTTTGTCTGGGTTAAAAAGTTTGCAAAGGTTATCAGCAGATCGCACAGCAGATGAATTAATTGCTTATCATCAAACAAAAAAGTTTTCACTCACCTGCAACCGCTTGTAGATGGCTCAATATCATGATCATCGGTCCCGCTACACGACATTGTAAAATTGCTGCTACTGAAATAACTGAAAGATAAATATGCACCAGCTATAGGCCCCATATGCATCTTCCCAAACCAAGGGTACTATAAAAGTTCACTTTGTTCCATGCGCATGCGTATGGAACGAAGTAGACTTAGTACTCTTGGCTTGCGAAATGCATATGAAACGAAGTGGACTTAGTACCCTTGGCTTGTGCAATGCTTATGAAACGAAGTGTACTTGGTACCCTTGGCTTGCGAAGATGAAACCTTATGATGATGTTAATATGCTGTTCACTCCTCACAGACTTTTAACCAATCAATTTGCAGGATTCAAGTTATTAACCAATCGATTTGCAGGATTCAAGTTATTAGCACCTAGTCAGCACAAATGTTACTTTAACCACACACTGACTACTTTACATTAAGAACTCAGTTTGTAGTAACTTTGTACTATGATAATTATTCTTCAGCCTTAGAGAACTAAAGTAATTCATGAAGTGAAATATATTTCATAGTTATTTTTAAAATAAAAAAATAATATAAGAAGGAGACTTGCATAAGTCTAATGAAAATCATATTAGTGATGAACCTGATCAGCTGGCTTCATCAGATATTAGCTAATCTTAATCAGCACTGTTTTTAAAAGAGGGTAGAGCATTTTTGAAAAGATTCATGTAAACGATAATGTCCAAACCACAGCCCATCCTCATACCATTAACAAAACACTGCAAACTTTCAAAGACAAGAATAGATGCACTCACAAAGTTCTCACTGATTCAGGATTGCATCTATGGCAAGACAGACAGACTGATGGATGAACGAAAAGATGACCGAACCAATTTTAATCATCACCCTTGACGAACATCCGCTGACAAAAATGTTATGTTTATACATGTAGTGAGCATATTAGGCCATATAATTATGGTGTTTACAAGCACAGTGACAAATGGTGTGGATTTAGACTGGTATCAGACCAGTAAATAAAGCAACAGTAAAATATGAACATGTCAGCATACACTACATGTACCTCTGTAAATTTTTCACTGACTGTCTTATTTACTGCTGTATTTCAGACAATGGGGAAGTTAAAAAAGTATCATAATATTAGAGCCCCGGCATGAGATTTCCAACAATTTGACATTTTGACAAGTGTAGACACATTGAGCCTCTGCAGCCTCCTTTTAAGCTTAGAAACTTCAAATGGTGTTCAGTCAGTAGCTTAACACTCATAGAAAACTCAAGCGACTAGCAAAGGCTCTGATCAGACAGCGAATATGCACAGGCTGATCTGAGGCTTTGCTGGTCGCATATGCCATATTGTTGGAATCGAATGCGCTGGCTCATATAGTAGTTACAGAGCTTTTATTTTAAACAGAAGTAAGAAAGAGGGCAAAGATCAGGAATCAATACAATCAAGCACCACATCAAGTCTTAAATACGGGGCCTAAGGACATGCTAGTTGTGGATCCTGATCAGCTGGTTTCTGAGGAAATTCTATTAAATTTTGAAATATCAGGCCTAGGAAGTTTCCTAGCATTTGTGAAACATTTTTGGCGCAGCAGGCCAAATAAAAGATAAGTATGTTTCGGGTAAGGGATCAGAAAATTTCAGCTAGGGTAGGCACATATAATTTTTTTGATTATTTTTTTTCCTAAAAAAAATCTGTTTCACCAGTAAATTTAGGTAGGGTCGGGTTACCCTAAACACAGGTTTTCTTTTGACTTGGCCTAGGCAATATGATTTCCACATTTTTGGAAAATGCTGACTGGGGAAAAAACTGACTGATTGACTTCCATTTCCCCAAAAAATCAATTAAGATATCACAAAATTTGTCCCTGTTATTAAATATGTCACCAGGCCTCCAAATGAGAGGCATATAATTGAAAATTAATTATTTCATTTCTCAACCAAAACATATGTTGTGGGTACTAAAAGAACAGTCTCAATGAGATGGTTCTTTTGAGTACCCAAAACATATGTATGGGTGGGCAAAAGAAAATTACAATTTTAGGCTCAAAAACTTAGTTCTTGTCTGAATCCTTTATTATTCTTTAGTAACACCACATGCTCAATATAAAACTGTTAGGATTCTGATCAGTTGGCTGCTTTAAGCCAGCTGATCAGAATCGACACGGTTATTAAGATGATATAGATGCATCTTAGGCCCATAGAAAAGAGTATGTACATGTATTTGAAAATTATTTTTCTCATTTCTCAACAAAAACATATGTTGTGGGTACTCAAAAGAACCGTCTCGATGAGACGGTTCTTTTGAGCACCCAAAACAAATGTTCAAACTGATGGATAAGAAATTATTCACTATTTGACGCTGAAATTTTTTGCGGTGCCCATCTGTTAGTTCGGCTGCAGGACAATGGGTAATAATCACCTTGTCTAAGGAGGTAAGCCGTCAGACGCATAATAACTGCTGGCATACGGCAGTGCCGCGTGACAATCTAAATGTAGCAATTAAATACGAGAGAACATGACTCCCTGTCAGCCTCCAGATAAGTGGGGATAATTACGGTACATGTATCAATTATTTTCTTAGTTCTCTGCAAAAACATATGTTGTGGGTACTCAAAAGAACCGTCTCGGTGAGACGGTTATTTTGAGCACCCAAAACAAATTTTTGGACTGCTGGATAAGAAAATAATCACAATTTTATGCTGAAAATATTAGCTGATCTGGTCTTATAGGTCATGTCATGAAATGAAAAATCAATGACAATTGTCAAATCTTGTTTTTGTCTCTTTTTCTCACAAAAACATACTCTGTGAGTAGTAAAAGGAATTGTCCCTTTGAGGCGATTCCAATGAGTGTCCACAATCTACTTTTCTACAACGTAATTTGAAATACATGTATTATATCCAGAAAATTGATGCTGATGGAGAAACTACTTTTCTGTATCTCTGGAAATATCCGATTTCTAATCCAACCTTGGAGAGCAGAAACACCAGAAGAAAATAAAATATCAGGAAAGTCATGTACAAAAAAACAAACATCAAAAGTTCGATATTTTGAACTTCAATAACAATAATAATAACAATGAATTATGACATGTTTGGCAAAATGATACTCTTATCATAAATAGCTTTAACTTTTTAATCTTTGTTGGGGTAGAAAGGGTTTTCAGTACTGAAGGGACAAATGGTAGTCAGCCTTAAGAGTTGTTTTTTTAATGTGAATTGTTATGATCATGAAAATTTTTCAAAACTGACTCAGTCCAAAAGAACGCTGATACACCCTTAAAAAGAAGCTTGAAAAAAGTTCCCTGCCTCAAAGCAAACTCAAGTCCTCTAAATCTTCAATCTTTCTCTTTAGTAAGGTTAGCCAGGTTGAGCATTAAAATTCAGCATGTTGAGTAACTAAAGACTGAATGTTCACATCAATGTTCCTTTCCACCTCTCCATACTGACATAAACCGGTCCCTTCGCGCTATCAGAGTGAAATGGCCAGTTCATAAAACTCTGGGCTGATCCAACTTACTTTCAAACATGGTTGATTTATTTGTTTATTTGATTTGATTCTTATCGTCCTATCAACAATCTTTCAGTTATGTAGGGACAGGTCTTTCTGGGTTGAACCAGTACTAAGCTAGGATTTATGTGTCTTGCTCAAGGACACAATGCAGTTACGCCGATGAGGCTCGGTCCCACAGCCTCTCTGTCTCCAAACATGGTTGAGAAAAGGATTTGATAATTACATAAATTACAAAAGTACATAAAATATGCGAATATGAGGACTCAAAATCAATGTTACTGTTTTTATGGGACTAAATGCAAAACTTACATATCTTTTAAATGTCTGATAAATAATCAAATTGTTTATAATATATGCTTTGTATATATTATTTATCATGGTTTTTAATATTTATCGTATTTTGATTCCAAGAAAATGTTAGCATGGTTAACAGGATCAAACCACCAAATGTAGAGTGCGATGACTTGTACAAATGGACCCATGAAAACAATAACATGGAAAATAATTTTAATTGTCTTTTAGAATGGAGATTAAATTTTGATTGATATTGTCAAATTTTGGCAAGTACAACCCAAGATATTTAGAGCAGCTTGATACAACCAAATTCTTCCTTAAAATTTGTTGCAGATCTTCCCGCACATTAGTTTTAGCAGAATAACTCCTCTGAAAAAACAACACCACACATCCATTATTTCATCATTCCACTCTATTTTAGCATACAAAATCACAGATTTGCTGCCCTTTGTGGACTAATAAAAAGCTGTCACTTACAGGCGCAAGGCAGAGACTTGAAGGGCATACACCATTTCAAATACCCACAAATTTATGAAATTTTGACCCCTCCCCAAGGTCCCCTGAGTGGTTGGGGGAAAATATAAATGTGCTGTAGCACGCCAAATTGTGTAAGCAAGTCACTCTCACCAAATTTGGTTGGTTTGGTCCAGCAGTTTGCGAGATAGCATATTAACAGACAAACAGACACAGAGAGGGGATAACTATATATCCTAGACACCTTTAAAAAAGGGCGGCTATGAATATTCATCATCGGCTACAAATTGTACAAACCTTGAAGACGACCTTGTGTCCAAGTGGTTTCGAGTCCTTGCCGGAGCCTTCAACACACTGAAATCAGAGCAAAATTATCAATGCTATTAGGACAAATAAAAACAAAGTGTGGTTCAGGTTACACTCTCAAAAAATTTAGGGTAGGTAGGTAGCATACTATTTTTTTTAACTTTTTTTTCATGGAATATTCAGACCTGCTTGAAAATGTATTAAAATCAGGCCCGCAGGTAAGAGTGTGTACATGTGTAACTGAAAACTATTTTTCTTATTTCTCAACCAAAACATATGTTGTGGGTACTCAAAAGAACTGTCTCGATGAGACGGTTCTTTTGAGCACCCAAAACACATGTTTAAACTGAAGGATAAGAAAATAATCCCAATTTTACGCAATTTTTTTTGCTTAACTGGCCGTATGTTAAATATGACAAAACAGATATAAAAAGGACTATTTTTGAAGCTATAAACTTGTTTAATCCTTTCACTTCCAATGCAAAGAAATTTAGATTTCCGTTTCAGATGGTCATTTTGATATGCGTTTTTTCTCCAAAGTCTGAGGTTGGAAGAGAATAGCAGAACAAAATTATTTTTTTCTGCTATTCTCTTCCAACTTCAGAATTTGGAGAAAAACGTTTAGGGTAGGGGATAAAAATTTAGGGTGGGTCAGATAAGCTGAACCACACGATATACTTTTTCTTGGCCTTATGCACTTAAACTCTTTGCCTACTGGGTAATTTTTCATGCTTTTCAGTTGTCTGCTGACATTTTTTCAAATCAACTTTTTCGAAAAAAAATTTCAGGAATAGCATCAGAATGTCAAACAGCTTGGATCCAGATCAGGCCAGACATTTTGTCCGGCCTGATCTGGGTCCAAACTGTTTCTAAAGGTTATCAGCAGACGGCACTAGAAGGTAAAATGTAACCCTTTGTCTGCCCATGCATGTCATCTGCTTATAACCTATAAATGCATTACATGTATGTGGGGCCTGATCTGGATCCAAACTTCATGACACTCTTCTGGTACTCAAAGATTTTTATGAAAAGGTTCATTTTGAAAAAAATATCTTTCAGAAATATCAGAGTGCCTAGTAGCTTGGATCCAGATCAGGCCGAACACTTTTTTTGGCCTGATCTGGGCCCAAAATGTTTGCCAACCACTTTATTATCTACATATAGCTTACCTCTGTAAATGTGTCAGTGACTTGACATTGACTTTGTGGTTAGCGCATGTGACCTGTACAGTGATTTCATTTGGTCATTTTTACAGCCTTATATGGGAGTGATTCCCAATCCAAAAATTTAGTTTTTAATTATAAAACTTATTTTAACGAAGATACTCACCAATAGGCTTAACTATAGCAGTTTCCCTTACTCCCCGCAAAGTTTGAGGACCGTTCTGTATGTTATGGAACCAGTCCAGGGAACCATAATAAGAGCGCGAAAGCGCACGTGCATCAGAAATTCCTTTGCCCCAAAGAATGAGGGGCGGGAGGATGGGCAATATAAGTTAGCCTATTGGTGAGTATCTTCGTTAAAATAAGTTTTATAATTAAAAACTAAATTTTAACTTCATCTCCTCACCAATAGGCTTAACTATAGCAGAATCACATTTGGAGGGTTGGATTCTTGACACACACACAGAACGATCCTCTTATCCAGGGATTAATCCTGTAGAAACTTAAGATTCCATGATAATGGAATTATAAAGGGTATTTCTAATAAAGAAACCTAAATTTCCACCATTTCAATCCCTGGATGAAACAAAACTATTTATATCCAAGTACCTTTGAACTGGTCTTGCTTGGCCTTGGACGATAGTCTCTTCGGATTAGCAGTCTTGGTTGGAAAGACCAGATGGTCCCCCCACCACCTTTTGCGCAGAAACCACTGGACCCAACAGTCTGAGGTTCTCTACTTGTCTATTTAAGTCTCTAAGGTAGAACTTAGCAAAGGTTGACCTAGATGACCATACAGCAGCCTTAATAACATCCTCAACTGGAGTTTTATTAAAATAAGACCAGGAAGCTGACAAGGCTCTCAACTCATGTGCCTTAATCTTAAGTAAAGCTACTTTTGATTTTGACAAATTCTTATAGGCTAATCTAATAGTATAAGCAATCCATCCGGAAATAGATCCCTTATTGATGTCATGATTTCCCTTCAAGGGAAGAAATAGCCTTGTCCTATTTTTCCGGATAGGCTCTGTTACTTTTAAGTATCGTTTAATAGCTCTAACAGGACACAAAAGCCTGTTAAAGTCATTGCGTTTAACAGTTTTAGCTAAATTTTGAACCAAAATATCATCAGGACAAATGGATGGTAATTGATTTTTTGCTAAAAACCCTGGCTCTGTTCTTAAAGAAACGGAGCCATCAGATTGGTTGAATCTGAGATGACCTGGATCAATAGACAAGGCATGAATCTCACTCACCCGTCTAGCCGTTGCCATGGCAAGCAGAAAGACGGTTTTTAAGGTGAGATAGAACCTTGATGCCCGATGCAAAGGTTCAAAAGGCTCGCCACATAAAGACGAAAGAACACAGGAAAGGTCCCATTTTGGAGCTAAAGACCTTTGAATTGGTCTCTGTAATTCCATATACTTAATAAGTTCAGAAATTATAGGATCTGAGCCAATATTTTGCCCAGACTTGAACTTTAGGGTATTAGAAATAGTAGATCTGTAGCCCTTTACAGTACTAACTTGACATTTCTTCTCCTGAAACATATGTAACAAAAAATCTGCTACGTTTCCTGGAGATGCCATGACTGGATCAATCTCCCGGATACGACACCAACGGGAGAAAATGTTCCATTTGAGATCATAGACTTTTCTAGTAGAAATTCGTCTAGCTTTAGAGGCGTGTTCGGCAACTTTCTCCGAAAAGCTTCTATCTCTGATTGATTTGCGCACAATATCCAAACGTGGAGTCTGAGGTTTTCGATATTGTTTCTCACAAACTGCAGTTGTGTTAACAGATGCTGTTTTACAGGAAGCCTGATGGGAGGTGCTACTAGTAGCCGAAGTAACTCTGGGAACCAAGATGCTTCGGGCCAGAATGGGGCTACTAGAACAATTTTGCACTGATGTTGACGAATCTTGCTGATTATTGCCGGAATCAGAGCGAACGGAGGAAATGCGTACGCATGGATCCGGTCCCAATTCATTGATAGAGCGTCTATTGCTAGAGCTCTGTCGTCTGGAATAGGGGAAACATAAACTGGTAGTCTGTTGTTGAGACGAGTCGCAAACAGGTCTATGTTTGGGTAACCTGTAACTGATAGAACTAGGTTGCAAACAGCCTGATCCAAACACCATTCTGTCGAAATTGGCTTGGACAGACGACTCAGCCGATCTGCCAGTATGTTGGATTTGCCGGGCACGTGGCGAACAAGAAGGTTTATGTTTCTCTTGTCGCACCACCGAAGAGTTTCCCAAACCTCCATGCAAAGAGATGGAGAATGGGTACCCCCCTGCTTCCTCAAATAAGCTACCACTGATGAATTGTCCGTGGCTATCATGACTGTGGTATTGTTGACATGTTGATGACACTGTTTTAGAGCTAACAGAATGGCTTTCATCTCCAAAACATTGATGTGTAGCGCTGATTGGTCCAGAGACCAAACACCATGAAACAGAAGTCCCTCCGGTTCCAGATGGGCACCCCATCCGGAGAGACTGGCGTCTGTGAAAAGAGTGTGAGATGGCAGGGGTGGTTTCAGAAGTACACCCTGGGCAAACCTTTCTCTGCTGTTCCACCACTCCAAATGACTCTTGATTTGCATATTGATCAGAATGCAATGTTCTAATGGTAGAACATGAGGTTTCCACTGAGCAAAAAGAGCCATTTGAAGAGGACGTAAGTGTAGCCTGCCCAAAACAACAAATTGAGCAGCTGCACTTAACTTCCCCAGAAGAGACAGGAATAGTCTTGCTGATACTTGTTCTTGTTTCTTGAACCAGAGTACAAGACTCAGAATGTCTTGTACTCTGTCCCATGGCACTCGAACTATGTTCTTGTGAGTCAGAAATTCCATCCCTATAAAAACAAAATTCTGGGCAGGAATTAAATCTGACTTCTTTTCGTTGATTATTAGTCCTAGAGATGAAATCAGCTTGATGGTGAACTGCTGATCTCTGAGGATATCTGCCCGAATTTGATTTCTGACCAACCAATCGTCCAAATATGGAAACAGAACGACTGATCTCCGCCGCAGATGAGTTGCTATGGTAACCATCAAGCGAGTGAAGACAAACGGACTCGTGGCTAGACCGAAGGGTAGAGCCTTGAATTGGAATGTCTGACCCTTGATACAGAAGCGGAGGTATTTCCGAGACCGCCAATGAATAGGTACATGGAGATAGGCATCGGTTAAATCCAGTGAAAATGCCCAGTCGTTGGGTAGAATCGATTGCCTGACTTTGTTTGCCGTTTCCATTTTGAAAGACTGAATGTTCAGAAAGGAATTCAGTTTGGACAGATCTATTATAAGTCGTAATTTCCCGTTTTTCTTGGGAACCAGGAAAATTCGAGAGTAAAATCCTGGATCTTCCGGGTTTATTTTCTCCACTGCCCCTTTGAGTAGGAGTTCTTTGACCTCTTCCTCTAGTGCTGGACTTTCGGTCTGCCTGAGAAAAACAGGAGTTGGGGAAAGAAAGGGTTTCCTTATAAAAGGAATCTTGTACCCTTTTCTTATTACAGAAAGGACCCATGAGTCTTCTGTTATATCTTCCCAACGTTTTTGAAAATGGGCCAATCGTCCTCCTACTGGAAGATCCCTTCGAGGACGAGGCAGTGGAGAAAGCGTTTCATTGATTGGGATTGTTGGAGGCACTTCCTCGGGAGGGGGCATGATAACCCCTTCCACGAAAACTAGAACCTCCACGTCGTTGGCCTCTTCTTGAGCCACTTCTCTCACGTTGCTTAGGTGGTCTAGATAAAGAAGAACCCCTATTGTCAGGTTTCTTGGCTGGGCGCTTAGGAATCCTAAAATTCGAAAGAGCCGATTTATTACCTCTTGCTAAAGAAGAGGCAATAAAATTCTGTTGCTGAGATTCAGAATTAGACTTCTGGATTTCAGCAACCTGACCCCCAAACAATGATTCAGCTGCAATAGGTACTGTACGAAGCTTGTCCTTTGCCGAATCAGTCAGGATTTTGGATTTATCAATAGCAGATTCTCTCCTAGCCTGTAGTAACTCGACAGCTAAGAGAACTGCCATTGAAGAGGAATGCTTTAGACAATTAACCAAAGAAGTAAGCATTTTCTTAAGTACAGGAGCATCTAAATTCTCTGATTGTAAGGATTTAACAGATGCTGCCGCAAAAAGATCAGCGTAAGAATTTATGGTTACCATATTCCGAGCTTGTCGCTCCATGGTTTCCAAACTCTTAACAGGTAAGGAGACATTCCCAGAAGATGACAGATCTAAAAGGGATGCATCCTTATCCAACCTTGGTACACAAGACGGAAACAACTGACTGTGTGTACGGTAAAATTTTAAACTAATACCTAGATCTTTTTCTAGGGATTGATTTGAAACCCAACCAGGTTCAATTTTGACCTTTTTATTTATCAAAGATTGTAACAATTGGGTTATATCTTTAATTAGTAAAGATTGGGGTAACGAAGCCAATTCTTTACCATCAGAAGGATTCAGAGCATCAAGAGTAGATCTTGGTTTCTGAATAACATCTGAGCACTCTTTTTTCGGGCAAATTTCCGGAGGTAATAAAGACATTACCTCGGAAATAGCATCAGCGAAAGAAATAGTGGGTTCTTCCTCCTCATCAGAGTCGGAACCACGTTTGTCAGGAGAAAGTTTTCTGAGTGATTTAGACCTGTTATTAACAGGAGATCCAGTCATACTTTCACCTTCAAATTCATTATGATCTACTCTCACTGAAATGTTATCATTGTCTGAAGATATACTCTCTGACCTAGAAGTATGTCTTCTCACAGTATGGGTTCTGGATATATGAGATCGTCGGTGCTTCCGATCTCTAGATCTAGGCTTCCTAGAACCATGTCTTCTACGACGAGAAACAGAAGAGTGCCTATGTCTCTTAGAATGTCTATGGCCAGAAATAGATCTGTGTCTATGAGACCGTTTCCTCTTATGACGCCCTTCACTATCTGACGAATTTGTCCTATAAGAGCTATATGAAGAGGATTTAGATCTAGATCTAGACGAAGAGCCAGAATGACTCAGACTACTAGAATAATGTCTATGATGTCTAGAACGAGAAGATCTGTGATTAGATCTTGACCTATGTCTCCTAGGGGAAGACCGGTAGTCTCGTTTCCTAGATCTGGTGTCAGAACGGCTGGTGCCTGGTTGACTCTCTAAAGGCTGACTGGTACCAGTTTGACCGGTTGACCGGTGACCGGTTGACCGGTGACTGGTTGACCCGTGAACCAAGTCTACATCTATTTCAGGGGACTCATTTGACTGATATCCCTTTGCCTGAATACCAGGTGACCGGATGTCTGGAGACCTAGTAAATGACCTATGTCTGGTTGACTGGTTGACTGGTGACCGGCGCCTGGTTGCCTGGTCAACCTGTGACCGGTGCCAGGTTGCCTGGTCAACTGGTGACCGGTGCCTGGATGTCCGTTTGACTGGTGACCGGTGAACCGATGACCGGGATGGTACCGGTGAGGTGTCAACCCTCAAGTCCGTAGACACTGGAGTAGCCAAGCTACTAGATCGGTCAGGAGTTGCCCCCTTATACCGAAGAGTGTCAGATAGGAGATTTTCCCGATTGTCTCGGTACTTCTCCCCTAAGGACTTTTCAGACTGAGACAATGTCTCAGACTGGGACTTCCCAACCGAAGCCCCGGAGCCTGTGTGACGGTTGTCACTAGAACCCTCTACAGTTGGACAAACTGTCTCTAGGGTACCAGGGGCTCCCATGTCCCGCTTCTTCTTGTCCTCAGTGGACTTCTTCCGCCCCATGGAAGTACGGCGTTTGGCAACTAAAGTCCAAATCGCACTAGTCCACTCCTTGCAAGTTGAACACCTGGTCTCAAAACTGCAACGAGAACATGAGAAACATGTTGCATGGTTGTCCCAGGAGGCTTTGACGTGCCCACAGGAACCACGAATTTGGGACATAACAAAAAACTTTTGTAAAAGAGAAAAATACAAAATAACGTAGTCACGAAAATATGTGACAAGGAGTCACGGAAATATGTGACAAAGCCGGATTTACGAAGCAAGGTAAATAAAACAATAAATACCTGCACAGATAAATTCCGGTATAAGAATAATCGATAATTATAAAATTTTCTGCGGGGAAAACACGCGAACAAACCAGAAAACAGAAAAAATTAAAGTTGAAAAACTTCCACTAAAGTTGGTTGGTTGGTTGTAGCTAAGCCCCAATTGGCTGTAGTTATCTCTCGGTATTGATTCTCGCTGTATCTTCTCTTAGTAGAATTAACACACAAGTAATCGATTTTAGGTGGTGCGCTTAGAGTCCTGAATGGAGTAGCCGTACATAAATGTTTTTCTCAAAACCAGATTAGCCTCTTGAAGTTGATTTATTTTCCTGTAGACCAGAGCCAGTGATCTGAAAGTGTCAATTAAGACCTTATAGTACACAGAGATTTCTTCATCCAGCTAAAATTCACTCTTCTGCCATCTCATTGTCCATGTATCCATACATCATGTACATGTATTTGCAGATATTGTTTTCAATCACTCTTTGACAACTCCTATTAACTACAATTATATCTTCTACTGTACAGTTGAAGTCTATGCAGTTATTTTTTTTTTTTTTATCACAGATACAGAATCACAGAAAACTCTAATATCACAGAAATATCATCACATTTTGCAAAAATTATGTGATTATAATTAGAAAATTAAATATAATATATATATAATGCAGAAAGGTTACATACTTCATTCATACTTCTAACATCCAGTCTAACAACAAGGAATTTGAAAACACCACATGTGCATCCATACCCATCTTAAAGCCCATTAATTATCCATATACTCAATTAAAAATGAGAATTTCTTGCCCAATCGGCAAAATTTAAACAAACTGACAATTTATGATAAGGGACCTTTATCACCCACCAAAAGCTGGCAGTTCCCATTATAACACTAAGATGGGCTGGACCACCATGATATACTCCCTGCCACCTAAATTTGTTCCCTTTCACTCAATCTGTCATGCATACCAATGCTACCTTAATGCATGTATATTGTTTATACTTCACTCAGATGACAAAATGCATTTAACCGTATAACTTCTGAGTGCAATACATAGGAAAAAACATATATACAATCCAGACCTCAGTCAATCATCCATGAGCCATCTATAGGTATGCTCAGATTTCACTGTGTGGGTCTGTGAGGGCTGGGGTTTAATAATAAATCTGTACACCTATAATCTACGGTTTAACACTGAAGTACAATTATTCAAGTGATACTGTCACTGAATAGTACTATAAACTACATGAACTGTGGGAAGGATGTTTACCAATACCCATCCTGCCACAACTCTCATCTTAAAATCAGCTACACTCGCTCAAGTGCAGTCTGAAGACAAAACCTGTGACTGGATGGCTAAAGATGATTATAGGAATTTGGCGAGAGAGGGGGGGGGGGGGGAAGGGGGCAGCTGTTGTTATTTACTTTCTGATGAACCTCTTTGTGCTGGTGATGTAATCACTCAGCATCATTAAGAGGCCAATCCTGTGTTCCTTGAACACTTCATCCTTCAAACTAAGGAAGATTTCTGTACTGATACCTTGTTCTCCAGTTTGGTAGAACAGTCGTGTGAGTAGCTTCTGTCTATCCAACTCATACACTTCACACTCACAGATATAGTGGTCAACCGTCTCTATAGCACCGCAGCTGCACAGTGGAGACTCTTGCAAACCTATTTTATACCTGTATTCATTCAAAGTATAACCAAGCCTCAACTGTGATATTACCTTTTTTTCTTCTATGAAGGGGACAAACATGTATGCTGGGGTCTTTAACGACACAGTCGGCTTGTAATTGTACAAGGTTCGACCAGTATCTGACACATCCCAAGACCGTTGCCATTTCATACAGCAGGATACCCTTGCAAATTTCTTGAAATCTGCCCCAGTCAGAACCTGACTATCTTCTGGAAATAATTTTGCTTCTTCAGCAGCTTCTTTAGCAAGCTCATCAGCTATACAGTTACCTCTGATGTCTGCATGTCCAGGTGTCCATTTAATACTTACCTCCAATCCAGATTTCTCCAAGTCTGAAATCAACCTTCTTATGTCTTCTGCAGTCTTTTTGTGAGAAGAATTTGACCAACCTAAGCTGAGAATTCCAACTGCAGACTGACTATCAGAAAAAATGATTATACCATGAACTTGTCTTTTCCTGTATTCAATCTGAGCAAATTCCAAGGCCATGAGAATAGCAACTAATTCTCCTAATAGAATGGACCCTCTGTTGGTAACAGGTCTTTTTAACCTAACTGGCTCAGTCTGGTTAGGAATAAATATGCAGGCTCCAGAGCCACAAGGTCCTGGGTTTCCTAAACAAGATCCATCAGTAAAAACTACAATGTCATTTGGCTCACATATTTCTACCATGTTCTGAACAGTTACCTTTGCTTCTTCCTGTTGAGCAACTGACCTTGATTTTGAAGAGCCCAATCTGTTCCAATACTCCGGTCTTGATTTGCTTGGACATAGACCCTCCAAGAAAGTGAATTCTGGTTCAATATTTATAATATTTGTACCAGAGTTTGTTTCCATATCTTGCAGTTGCAAATCAATGAGACCAAAGGGGGACAAATACCTTTCATTTCCACGGTAACTATCTCGCCATTCATTCCATAAGTTCTCTGTCCGTCAGTCGGCTCGCAAAGGAAATTTTGATGCACGTGCGCTTTCGCGCTCTTATTATGGTTCCCTGGACTGGTTCCATAACATACAGAACGGTCCTCAAACTTTGCGGGGAGTAAGGGAAACTGCTATAGTTAAGCCTATTGGTGAGGAGATGAAGTTAAAATGGCCTTTATTTTCCCAATTTCATGTATTTTAGTACTTATTTTCTCAATTTTTATGATATATTTTCACAAATGTGAAGGAAAAGGAAGCTTCCCAAATCCCAAATAAAATCACTGCTTGTATGTTGCACAAGTTAGTCTGGTTACCAGCCACTGTGGCAACTTTTTCAGCAGGCTCTAGGCTGAAATCTTTGCACGCTGGGTAATTTTTCATGCTTTTGTTGTCATCTGCTGATTTTTTTTCAAAATTAGCTTTTTTAAAAATTTGTTTCGGAATACTATCATAGTGCCAAACAGGTTGAATCCAGATCAGGACCCACTGGTCAGTCAAAATTTTTTCAGTCATGTTGTGATGGGCTTTCCTTGGTTGTACCAGTACTGAGCAAGGATTAATGTGACTTGACTATGAAAACAATGCATTGACGCCTGTGAGGCTCGAGCCTGCAACTACCTTTCTCAAGACAAGCCCACCACCACTGAGCCACTGTGCTCCTCCAACTGGTTTGCATATGGTTTTGGGTTGCCTGTTGGTTAATTTAAATGAACATTTTCAAAAAAAGTATTTCAGGAAATCATGTACAATCCTCAGTTTGGATCAAGACCAGGCACATGGTTTGACGGGCATGATCTGGGTCCAAACAGTTTGCGAAGGTTATCAGCAGACGACCAAATTCAGCAGCAGCAGGCAAAGACTTAAGAGTTAAGTCCAAAATCAATGATGTACAATATGATTAAAAGACTTAATTTGTACTTATGGTATTTAACTAGTTCCTGCTGAGCCCAGATATACGTTGACGTTTGCAGATTTTTTTTTCAAAATCAACTTTTTCAAACTACCATCTGAGTGTCAAACAGTTTGGAACCAAATCAGGCCTGAAATCATGTCAGGTCTGATCTGGGTTCAAACTGTTTGTAAAGGTACTCAGCAGAACTATTTGGCAAAGCGTTAAATAGATAAGAGTGTAATTATAAGGTTGTTTTTTTTAAATTTTCAACCAAAACATACATTGAGGATACTTAAAAGAATCATTTCAATGAAAAGGCTCTTTTGAGCACCCAAAAACATGATTTGACTGGTAGATGAACAAATAATAGTATTCTGGCTGAAAGTTTCTGCCTTACTGGGCATTTGATGTCTTAACTCTTTTTGGCGTCTAATGATAACCCATTGATCAACAAAATCTCTGACCTGATCTGGATCCAAACTGTAGAGATTCTCATTACGGTATTTCCTGATTTTTTTTTTAAAAAGTAAATTTTGAAAAAATCACAAGACAAAAAAGATGCAAAATTAATCAGCTAGCAAACAGCTAAGGCGTTCAGCGGTATAAAGGCACGTAGTCACATTGCAATAATTATGTTTTGTACACACTTTATTTTTACAAAAATCTCTTTCCTTTTCAGGAATTTTCTACTTGTTCTAAATCATGATATAAATGGTGACTTGAGTTCTTGATATGTGGATTATTCCATCTCACAAAAGCCTAAAAAGACAATTGAGCCGTGGCATGGGATTTCCAACAATGTTTTGTTTGATTTGATTCTTTACGTCCCATCAACATTCTTTCAGTTAAACAGGGACGGGTCTTCCTGGGTTGAACCAGTACTAAGCTAGGATAAATGTGGCTTGCTCAAGGACCACAACTCAGTGACGCCTGTGAGGCTCAATCCCGCGGCCCCTCGGTCTCGAGTCAAGCACTCTACCACTGAGACACTGCGCTCCCTTATTTCCAACAATGTGGTATGTGCCACCAGCAAAGTCTCATATCAGCCTGCGCATACGCGCAATCTGATCAGAGCCATCGCTAGTCGCTTGAATATTCTATGAGTGTTAAGCTACTTACTGAACATAAGCTTACACTTAATGCGCCAATCACAACAAAAGTCGTCTGCTTTTCTCGTCGGCTGAAATGTTTAAGAAGCCTCTATGGCAAACAGTATGGACCCAGATCAGACTGCTCCTATAGGAGCAGTCTGTTCTGGGTCCACCCTGTTTGCTTCTATACTTAATTTGTCAGTAATGTTAGGCAATTATTTGCAGCAGAGGACTTCAGCAGACGACATTTTCAGATGCATCTTTTTTCTTGGCGCTTTAAGGGTTAAAATGGGGCTGCACAGCCTTGTCTGAATCTACACTAATCTTGTCAAAATACCACATTGTTGGAAATCACATGCGGCGGCTTAATTTATTCAGCATAAATTTGTAAATACAACTGGCTGTGACATCCTGTTCGCAGTCGGACGGCTTGGGTTAGGGCCGTTGAGGCCATAAAAAAATTCCAAATCCGCGCAAACCCTACAATTTTGTATCTTCTTATACATCAGTTTTATCATTTCAATGTTTTGAGTGCTAAAATGAACCATATCATTGAGAGGGTTCTTTTGAGTACCCATAACATATGTTTTGGATGAGAAATTGGAAAATTAATTTTTGATTATCTTTTTTAGGAATACCATCAGAGTGCCAAATAGTTTGGATGCAGGTCATCTGGCTAATCTGGGTCTAAACTGGTTCAAATGTTATTAGCATGGTTACAAAAGTTGCCACTGTTGGTGAAAATGTAGTCGGATTTCAGGCCTCCAGATAAAAGTGTGCAATTAAAAATTAATTTTCCTATTTCAACCAAAACACATGTTGTGGGTATTCAATGGAGCGGTCTCAATGAGACGGTTCATTTGAGAACCAAAACATGCTTTGACCAGGCCCCAGATAAGGGTGCGTAATGGAAAATTATTTTTCTTATTTCTCAATCAAAACATATGTTGTGGGTACTCAAAAGAACCGTCTCACTGAGACGGTTCTTTTGAGCATCCAAACTACATGTTTAAACTAATGGATAAGAAAATAAATCACAAATTTATGCTGAAAATTTTTGCATAACTGGCCCTATGTTTGACTTATAGAGAAGAAAATAACGCCACTTTAACGTTCAAAATGCTTGTTTATCATGACATAGGGTACCAGGACTTTAGTTAAGAATGCATAACAGAAAATAATTTTCTTATTTCTCAACTGAAACATATGTTGTGGGTACTCAAAAGAACCGTCTCAATGAGACGGTTCTTTTGAGCACCCAAAACATATGCTAAAACTTATGGGTTAGAAATTATTTTCAATTTTACCCTGAAAATTTTTGTTTATCTAAACCTATAGGGTACTCACCATTTAGGTAAGAAACAACCATTGTCTTCTCCCTCCTCCGTATTTCCTTTAGTATCTTTCTTTTCCATGACAATTTTCTCTGACAATGCATTACCTGAAAAAGTGATTTTTTGACTAGAGACATGACTCTAACAGGGTTCATACAGGCACGTTTGAGTAATTTCAAGGACTTTTATTAAAGACTAATCCTACAGTTTTCAAGGACTAAAAATTTATGAAAAATATTGATTTAAGTGTTAAAATTCAATTTCAGAAATGCTAGACTGAGACAATGGAAAAATTAGTACTAAAAAATTAGTATAAAAATGTTGTGCCTTTTTTTGCTGCACCAAATAAAGGCACAAAAATTTTATACTGATTTAGATCTCTATCAACAGTGTTAAGCCCCACAGAAAATAGAAGAATTCAAAGACTTTTCAAGGCCTTTGAGTGCTTTACCAGTACATGTACTTTTCAAGGCAAATTTAAGTTTCAAGGACTTTTCAAGAAAGCCCTCTAAATTCAAGTACTTATCAAGCCTGTGCGAACCCTGTCTAATTATACAGCATTTAGGCAGTGCTCCCATTTTGATGATTATGCATATGTGTAACCAAAATTCAGGGAAATCAGAAAATGTATCCGGGCTGTGGAAATACCATGCCAACTTGTCCAACATGGTCACATTTCATTCAGGACAAGTTGAAAAATTCTATTTACTGTCCTTGGACAAGTACAGATGTAAATACAATACTGACTGTACTTCATATTTTTGATTTAATTATTATGAGCTCTCAAATCTTGCATTGAAAACAGTGTGGATCCTGATCAGTTGGCTCCGCAGAAGCCAGCTGATATGGATGATATACACTGTTTACTTTAATAGAGAAGCCTGCCCAGGATCCATACTGTTTACAAGACAGGGTTGGCATAAAACCCGGGTTTTATCATAGAGCCCGACCAGGCGGGTTTTATGGGTTTTTTGAGGGCGGGTTTTTGGGGTTTTATGGGTTTTATGTGGGTTTTATAAATCTGAAAGTTTATCATTAAAATAATCATAACTCCCACAACCAGCTGCTATCTTACACCTTTTCTATGCAAATAGTGCTGGTCTAAAGAGAAACAGCCTGATCAGGTTTAAAGCTGATAGCATTTCTGTCTGCATCTTTTGAATTGATGGTATTACATGTACTTTGTGGTAAATTTTTAGGATGATTGCAAAAAACTTTGAGGATATCCAAAAATTTAGAAAAACAACAGTAGTATTGTTTTGACTATGATTCACACCTTTGGGGCAGTAATTGAGCAATTATTGGCTATTGAACTTTTGGTCAAATGCAGTCATGCTGGTAACAAAAGTGTGAATATATTTTAATGCAGTCATAATGGGAAATAGGAACTTATTCACATGCTGGAATAGAATTATACATACATACATGCATAAAGTTTATTCAGGCTTAAGCGTAAAACATCACCAATCAAAGTTAGCTTTAAAATTTTCATTTACTGCAAATATGGGCAAAACAATAAGACCCAGAATGGATTTGTTTGTATAATTCAAGCCCAAGGTACTTTTCAGGGGAAAGATGACATTGGTAGACTAGCATAATCATGATAATAGACTAGATAATAATAATCAGATATAGTTAACTTGTCAAAATCTTGTAAAAACATGTAATATATATTTAAATGTCAATGTTGATATTCATATTTTAATGACTATCTTACTATTACCATTTAAACTGATTAAAATATGGATATACGGAATCGTTTCTACACTTTTATATCTATCATCAGGCTGAAAACCAAGAATTCATAAGACCAAAAATTCATAAAACCCGCATATTGCCCACAGTGGGTAATATGACCTTATTGCCCAGCCCGGGTAAACCCGGGTTTTATGGGGTGGGTTTACCCGGGCGGGTAATATCAAGCCAACCCTGTTACAAGAGTTGATGTCCGGTTTCATACTATTTTTAAAAGAGTAAATTGTTAAAGCATGGAAAGGTATAAGCTATTTTGTTCTTTACCACAAGTAAAATTTTCTTTGGACAAGTACATTATGGCCATTTACTTAAAGTAACTTGTCTCTGGACAAGTAGAAAATTTTACTATTTCCACACCCCTGGTCCCGGAGACTCCCATACCAAAATGGATTCCTCTTTAAGGAAGAATTTGCTCCCTACTGCAGAAAACGGATACTTTGGCAATTAGTGAAGACCCATTTTTTGTTTTGCTTGATTCTAAATCTCAACAATTTTTCAGTCATGTCGGGATGGGTCTTCCTGGGTTTAACCAGTACTAAGCAGAGGATGTGAAGATCCAGATGAAAAGTTCTTGTTTTATACTTAATTCAATGTGGAACAGTGATCACAGTTCTAAAGTGTCACACCACACTCAAAAATCATTTGATTCAGGAACATTATTGGGTGCACACTGAACGGCCGAATCAAGCAGGCCCCTAGAGCCTCTAAGTCCTGTAGTCTAGACTTTAAGGCCTTGCTGCTGGTGACTTAGCCTGGGTCAAGTCGTCAGTATATTGGCAATATTTTCTAATGCTAATATTTTAAAAGATAAGAGAATAAAATGATACCACATCAAAGGTATCGGCTGTCTGTTATTGATTTCAGGAACTCTCTACATGTCCTGGGGTCCAATTAATCTTAATTTTTACTCCTTTGTCTTCCAAGTTTTTTATCGTCTGTTGTACCTCAGCAACAACTCTTGTGTGTGATTTGTTCTGCCATCCTAGAGTCAGAATGCCTACAGCTGATTGGGAATCCGAAAGTACTGAAAGTTGCTTTATTTCTCTTTTGTTCACTTCTGTCTTTACATATTCGAGAGCCATCTTAATCACCACCAGTTCTCCTAGCAATATAGATGCCCTTTTCGCCACTGGTTGATGCAATTCTATTTTTTCCTGATTAGGGAAAAATAAACATGCTCCCGCTCCACGTGGGCCTGGGTTTCCTTTACATGAACCATCCGTGAAAACAAAAACTGTCTCTGACTCTGCTTCTGTAACAATCCCCTCTATGACCTTTCTTGCTTCTTTCTCCTGTATCACACTTCTTGACTTTGAAGATCCAAGATTATTCCAGTACTCTGGTCTCTGCTTTGATGGTTGACTTGGCCAGTCAGGGGAACCCAGGCTACTGCCCTAGTTATAGGTTTTCAGTGAGAAATTGGCCTGCCGGAGAGAGCAACCTGGTGTTTACCTGTGAAAAAGCATGAATTTGCAAGATATCTTCCTTGATATAGCCATGAAATAAAGCCCTTAAGGCTAAACAATAATAAATTTAATGGCAGCAAATATCGACTTTAACACCATCGACTTGATCTGTTTACGTTTCGATCTCATTTTTATAAAACGAAATTCTATTGGTCAATTTCGCCGGATAAAGGCTACAAGTTTATTGAAAAGTATCAGCATAAATCGCAACGAAAATTTAAAGTTAGGAAGAGAATACCGCACCTGACACAGTACACCATATGGAAAAGTGACGATCTTTTGTAGAGAGGACGGCAACGATCAAGACGGTACCTGATACCTTTTAATGCAAATCATATCCACACACATCTCGGACTTAAAAGACATTCATGTAATTTATCTAGCCTACTTTAATTTCATAAGTCATGACTACAATACAAAGCAAGCGTGTTGGGCTCTTTACCTGAAAGTGTGGTAGCTAAAGGGTTAGTCACTTGCCTCTGGTGCTAGAGGTCCCAGGTTCGTTCCCCGTCGCGGCGATGAAAGTTCCGGTGTCCGAATACACTTTTTCTAGTGTCATTTGCAGGAATGACGCTAGATAAGTGGATCGTCCTTCAGATCGGGGCGTTAACTGGATGTCCCCTGTGCAGGGGAAGTCCCCTCTCTGTGCAGAATAAAGAACCCTACGGTAATTTAGATATGGTTACTTGTAGGCTCTCATCCTGCAACCCGGAGTGTACACAGTACATCTGTCGATTTCTTCTTCTTCTTCCGTTAAAGTGCATAACCAAGGAATAGGCATCATCGCACTGTGATAAAAGCTTTGGACACGTGAGGGAGGGTCCATATTTACAGTTTAAAAACAGGTTAAAAGCATCACATTCACATTTAAAATGCAGTTGTTACGTTCTGGTCAGGCTGTTCAAACTGGTTTCTTATTTCATAACTTCTCAATAATTAATTTAAACAATAGAAAACGGTCAGCCGCAGAAACGAAACAGATATCTCAAGAAAACCCCCAGCCAATATCAGTTCAAAAACTTGTTGCAAACACTTGGTGCTTTTAGCAGAAGGCAAATTCGCAATAATGCCTTTATCGGATAAGAGAATGCTGATTTACAGTTATAACTTTGTTATGCTTTATAAAAGTAAGTAAGAGTGCAAAGATCAGGAATCGATACAATTAAGTACACACCTGACCCTGGTTACCAATGGGAAAGTGACAAACTCACAGTAAGACACCACAAACGAGAGCCAAGAAGTCAGCCCTTTCCAAGCAGGTGTCCACAAGGCACATATAAACAGACGCGCACAAAGACATAGCAAACGCAAGACAGAAAAAAAACATAAAAGGTCCACAAAAAAAGTACTGCCTTGGAACTGTCAGTAAAATAATTTACTGGAAGGCTTAAACCGGTTTAATGGCTCGCCAACATCAACCTTAATTCAGATGTGGATCAAGACACATAGATATTTAGTTTGCATGAAAGACCCCTAATTTATCATTTCGAAAGTTGCTCTTACCGCTGCGTTTATTGCAAAGAAACACTAATGAATAAATGAGTGCAGTTATTTGTTCCTAAAATAACCCAGAGTTGGCTTTTGTCAAAAACAGCGTAAGTTAAAATTAGATCTATTTCAAGTTACGGTCCTTGTATTTTATATTCTTTGTATTTTGTAATGCAGTCTATCTCAGCTACAGACCGACTACAATCACTAATATTACAAGTGACCGCGCTGCTCTTTGCCTGTGTCAGACATGTGTTAAACCGAGTGGCCTCAATTTTAATCGTATGCTATATTTCGTTGACGATTTAGCATTATTTTGTATCAACTTGGTTTATCCGATAAATACTGACCAATCAAAAACTGGTTGACATACTCGACTATTTTTAGCAGTCTAAAATTAGAATCACGCGCCGATGCACGTTTCTCGGATCGTCCCGGGAAGAGGACATGTTCTACGTTTCTCAGCAAATTTAGTCCGCTCTCAGGGTCTCCCCACCCATCTTATATCCGCATCTCTTGACTTAAAATTAATTAGTTAGTTTAGACTTGAAAGAAAATAGATGAACTTAAAACACAACTGTTGTTCTGTCTAAGCACAGGGTGCAACGTATGTGCTTTAAGGGGATATATCTTTCAAATGAATTTTTTCCTGTAGGGGAGACCGGGGCAAAATGATCCACTTTTTTGAAATATTTTTTCCTGCTTTTATGACTTGATATATCAATAATTATAATTATAGGTCATGTTCATGCAAATGGTTTTCTCTAAAGTTCACCCAGCGTGTCACAGCATAGTTAACGGTATTGATCAAACCAGGAAGTAACTCTAAAACGACTAATGAGCATGCTGCCGATTGCTCAAAAGCTGTATGTTGGGGCGTAAAGTGATCTATGGGAGATGTATAAGTTGTTCAAACAACAATGTGGCCAAAGGTATCCGTCTCCTATTCTTGTTTACAGGAAAATTTTCATGCAAGCAAGAGCTTTTGAAAGATATATCCCCTTAATAAGTCCTGAGTTATTTAGCCTATGACGAAGTATGCATAGGACCAGACTGATCAGTTCGCCCATGGATGCTTGTGTTCGCGTGCGGTTATGACGCTGTGACGACGTGATTATGTCGTTCGAAAGTCGACGCCATTTTGTTTAAAGAAATCCAGCTAATAAAAAGGGATGTTTAAATAATGTTTTAACAGCGTTTTTCAGTGCGAATTTGGTTGGAATAAGGTAAAATATGAAAAGAATAACGATCACACATGTTTATTTCATAGCATTAACACTTGCCGTGTTTGAGCACTCGGCACATCGGCATCTTCCTCGGAATCCGACAAAACACCTTGTGTGAACCCTAGGCTTCGATGAAAAAGTGCCCATTAAACATCTAAAAGCGGGCCACCATCGACCCTCGAGCCCCCCTCCCCCTGGGGGTATGTGCTCCCCGGACTCATCAGCATATGTCCAAAAAGTTACCATCTTTTGATATGTTAAAAAATAGCCCTAAATTCATCTATTTTGACAAAAATAACAGGACCTTACCGTGCTTTTTAAAAAGTTATTAAACTTTAAAAATCGTAAAATATGAGTTTTTCAAAATATCAATTTCTCATATTTAAAAAAAAATAAAGTGAGAAATGCCATATTTTTCCTGGGAAGACGCTACAGGCTATTGGGTAATAAAAGAACACAAAAAAGAACAGCGAAAAAAAGCACGTAGCTTATATCTTTTAAGCTATTTTGTAAAAAAAACATTAAGGCCAAAAATTCGTTTAAATCTAGAATAAAAAATGTCACACAATGTAACTACAGAAACAAAAAAACTTATTATAATGATGGAAATTTTGCATAGAAAGTTATCAATAATTATCAATAATTAAAAAGCATATGTCACCGTGCTCGTTTTTCTTTTTTGTGCTATTTTCTTTTTTTACCTCTGAAATAAAAACAGGCATGGAGTGCCATACCTGCTTCATGGTTTAATTTAGGTCCGTGTGCGTAGACAGTGTATTGTTTGAGTTGATGTTGTATAATTTAGGTCTGTATGCGATAGGCCTATTATTTGTCAACTCCTCAATTGACACGTTCTAGGACCCCTTAAGACCTTTATAAGTGCGTTTGCGCGCGCGCTTGTGTGTGTGCCAAAATGAGGGTGAGTGTATGAGAGAGAGAGAGAGAGAGAGAGAGAGAGAGAGAGAGAGAGAGAGGGGGGCAATTCACGTGCTGTTGATTCATAGCATTTTAGTTGTTTTTTTCTTTACTTTACGTACAGTATACGTATTCTACATTCGTTACAAAATTGACGTCATCAGAAGTAATGCGTATAGAAGTGTCGTCCGGATGACGCAAGTCTTTGAATATCCCAATAATCTGATCAAATTGACATATAATTGCTTGTCACTCAGGGTAAAATAAGCAACTTCCACACAATATTATGAGTTCAAAATTTCCTCGCTCTCTTCGCTCGCTCACAGTTTTAAAGTTGGTTTAAAATCCTCTGAGAGCAGACGACTTGCTCAGATTTTAATACTTTTTCATTTTGTTCTAGTCAGCAGGCTCATGAGGCTGTTATAACCTTGTATGTATATGTATGTATAGATGTATATATGTATCATTTTCAGAGAAACCGGCTTTTCAAGCTTTTCCTGTTATTCCCATTTTCTATCCTAAATTTTAAAGAGCTCCAATTTTTCTCTAAGCTTTTATCCTTCTTTGTTTTTTGACAGGCAATAGGTTTCAACCAAAATTTTTCCTCGCTCGCTTCGCTCGCTCGTACTTAAATTGTATATTCGCTGTCTTATAAATGGGGATCCATTGCTTTGATTTTAATGATGTACGTGTATAAATGTATGCCGATTCAAATACCTTTTAGGCAATATAATAACCAAAAGCTTTCCTCGGTCACTTCGCTCACTTAAAGTAAAAATACAATTCATATCAGGATATTAATGTATAAATGTTTGCGTGCATATGCACGTGCATGCATGCATACACATGTATACACATGTATGCATGCATTGGTTCAGAACAATGAACATTTAGCAGCATGTAAGAAGTTGAGCTCGCTGGCAAGTCCCGTCGTTTAGCTTGCATTCAATTAGAAAATGGAAACGCTGCCGTGACGTCGCGATAATTTTGAGACAACACTTTAAAAAGTCGCAAAGTAAATTTTAAGACCTTCCATTATGAGTCCATTTTTTTTAAAGTTTTAGGCCTCATTCGGTCATTTCTTTTCAAATGACGTAATTGACCGTTTATATCCTAATAGTAGGCCATCAAGAGCCTGAAAAAAATCTGTTGGCATTGTGTTAATGTTGGCATCCATGCTAATAGTGTACCTTGATACGTTTTAAGAAGGATGTTGGCGGATGCCAACCCTGGACCGGCCCCAAAGACCCAAAATTAGGCCAAAAATCAACTGATAGCAAAATCTTGTATATACGCCAGGTTTTAGCGTTTTTATCAATTAATAAGTATCTAAAATTATGAATGAAAGTAATGTAAACTGTCTTTTTAATAATACAGCCATGCTGTATTAGCAAACGGAATCATCAAGACATGGTGTGTGTTTGGATCAAAGGTCTTTTAATGACAAAATCGGTGAAAATTGTAGCAATATTTTATCTTTATAGGGGCCAAATCTCTAACTTCAAGCGGGATGATCGGTACTCGAATCTATTCCGAAATGCTTACATAAATCGCCATGCACATACTGAATACTTAAAACTGATCTAATTCTATAGTCCTTTAGGCATATGGCATGTTTTTCTATATAGTATTAACACTAATATCTACCACTTCCGGTCTATGAAGTACCGGCAATACGCGTAAATACCAACAAATCGACGTATACATTTACCAGTGTGGTTATCAAACAAGTGGTTATACTGGAGGTACCGAAGACGTTAACCTTACAACAAAAGTTTACGAGGATGAATCAAGAATCATGTTTAGATATTAAAGTCGACATAGCTCTAAGAAGTTGTTAAGGCAAAACAATTAATTATGTGGGTTCAGGAATCAGTCTGAAAGAAATGAGATAGAATAGGTCGGATTAAGATGTTTTAGTATCATATTTCTTATAATTAGTACATGAACACACCAAACGTAGCAGCAATATGACTCTGATGCCTATCAACAATGAACCACTCATATTAAACTATAAATATGTTTTAGGGGAATGGTTGTTCAAAAGCTCATTACTATTAAAGATAAAAACACAAAGCTATTTTTGCTCAAACTTGAAAGGCAAACGATTCTATTAATAAAACATAGAATACATCACAAGCTAATGATGTGTTAAGTCAACATTGCAATATTAAGGGGAGTACACTCCTATGTACCGAATAATTATCTAAAAAATGTATGAATGGGAAACCTTACCTATATTCTTACTAGTATAGCTTCTATTTGCAACATAAATGTTAGACTTATAGGTTACGTACATACATGTCATTGAGTTTTATCAAGAACAATGAATGACCTTTCCTGTGTTTAATAGACAAACAGCCAGCATCACATCATGGGCCACTATTGGCCCGCCAGAGAAACGCCATCCGGATGGCGTTTGGCTGGCGGGCCGATAGTGGCCCAATTCTAAGTGCATACTGGGCAGGCAGCACCAAATGGCAAATGTCTCTCTGAGTTTATAACAGTTAATGCAGGCGTTCCTTAGGGATCATACAGGTCCAGTATTATTTCTATTATTCATTAACGATATGCATCTTTTCTTGAATGATTGCTATTCTGATTTCTTTGCTGAAGATGCTACTATTCATATAAATAGTAAAGTATTAAAACATTGAAAAGAATCTCCAATTGGATGCTAACTCTGCATAGCTTTGGTGCAAACAAAATGAAATGCATATAAATTTCGACAAAACATATACATGTATGGTTCTAGGTACTATATATAAATTACAAGATGCGCAATTTTTAAACCTCAAAATTGGTAATCACAATGTTAAACATGTGTCTCAACAAAAATTACTGGGCTTGCATATTGATGACAAATTATCTTTTACAAGCCATATCGATAATCTATGTCCTGAGACTTCATCGAAAATATCACTTCTGTGGAAACTGTCAACATATGTAACTATCAAAGTCCAAAAATAATTTTATCAGGGGTATATACAACCATTAATTGACAACGGATCCATAAAATGGTCAGGAACATCTTTAGCTAACCTAGAACGAGTATTAAAGCTTCAGAAACGGGCAGCCCACATTGTATTAAATGCAGACTTCACTACTCATTCAAAAGATATTTTCCAATTTCTGAAATTAATACCAATAAGCAAGTGCTTACTCTACAACAAAGCTCTAACTCTCTGACGTATAAAGCGCTAAACGGTATCACAAATATGTTGACATCAAATTCTCAGGTTCATGATCGATCATTTAGATCATCGGTCTACGGCACATTAGTGGTACCAAGGGCACGTACCTCTTATAATATATATGAGCCGCGACATGTGATTTCCAACAATGTGGCATTTTGACAAGTGTAGACTCAAACGAGCCTGTGCAGCCTCAGTTTAAACTTAGAAACTCCAAATGATGTTCGGTCAGTAGCTTAACAGCCATAGCATATTCAAGCGACTAGCAAAGGCTCTGATCAGACTGCGCGTATGCGCAGGCTGGTCTGAGCCTTTGCTGGTCGCACATACCACATTGTTGGAAATCTCATGTCATGGCTCAAATCATTCTCAGTTATAGTTTAAACACATTTTATTGCCAAATTTTACACAACAATGGGGTTGGGTCACAAGTTCTCACAACCTTAGTTGCGACCCTTCCCCTACAATTTAAACATACATAAAAGCTAATAAACATGGGATAAACATCTACAAATACATATGAATACATGTATAACTATATATGAATACTAAACAAATTGTGAACTAGGTATGTTAAGGCAAAATAAACAAAGAAAAATACATGGAAGATAAAGAAATAAACACATAAATAAATAAATAAGATAAATAAATAAAAAATAGCATTTCTTTTATAGGTAAGTGAGTATAAAGATGAAAAAAATATATATTCAGTTTCAGTACCAAACTACTGGAATTCACTTTCTACTTATATCAAAGATGCACAATCTCTATATTGTTTTCAGACAAATTCAAAAGATGAACTTATGCAATATACTTGAACAAGTATTAGTTGCTTTCCGTAGAAAATGCTTTAAACTAGTTTTCACTCAAATGTTCTAATAGTTTTATGCGGCATTCAGTCACCTTCACCAGATCCGATTGATCCTACCTGGAACAGGGTAATATAATCTATGTACGAGGCTGGTATGAACCCATAAACTCTTGTACGTGCATGGATGAACTTGTCTGTTGAAGACTGAAAGATTATGTCTGCATAAGGCATTTGCTAGATTTTTAATGGCAGAATATTGTTCTATGCTAAATTCCTTTTAGTCATAACGCATAGAAATACTTTACAAACTAAGAAAAAAGACAGTAACGTTTCAGTATTTTATCATGAGTGAGATAGGTGATATAAGTGCATGTAAAACAATCCCAAATTGTTATAAAACACGAAAATGCTTTGTCCAGAACATATATCCAAAATATTTCGACTGCATGCACTAGTCACCTAATACCGAGTGATACAATTACCTTCCTCTATAGGCTAGCTACTCTCATTGTGTCAATCACAATTAGAAGGGGTGGTCTAATACTGCTTTGTTTCAACCTTTGTAAATAAATTTCTATTTGATGTTTTGAATAATGTCTTGTATGGAGCACCACATGGTAGAATAGCCGACAGCCCAAATTTGTTTACCATCTGAAAACATTGTTAATAAGTAAATAAATAAATGAATAAATATGTAATTGGCTTTGGCAGAATTAGGTATGCTAAGGGACCAAAGGGGGAGGGAACTCTGATATCTTTATATTTACATACCTTTTGGCTCAAAATTTTGAATATCGATATTACGGGGTTTTGTTTTCACAGTAAAACGAATATTTTCTGGTATGAAGATTTATTTGGATATTTTAAGGGGGGTGGGGGTCAATACTAAACCAGACTATATTTTAGGGTAATTTCTATGTTTTAAGGATCTTTTTTAAGGACAAGGTACAGCATGGAAATATTTTTTTGGTTTATGCTAAAGTTTCAAGTATTTTTGGGGTATACCTCATATGTCTGATATGCTTTTGGGTAAGACAAGAAGATGCTGGGGTCGAGTCTATGTGGCAAGAAAATATTAGAGTACCGCCCCCGCCCTTGGAAGTACACTGTATGTTATTTCAGCTAACAGGGATCTTTTTATACCATGCAAAATGGTATTTAATGTTTGAGAAGTAAATGTTCCTTGATGGCCATGCAAGTTAAAACATGATACAAAACATCTGCAAAAACAAAGTAAGTAAGGATGCAAAGATCAGGAATCGATACAATCAAGTACGACACCTGACCCAGGATACCAAGCCATATTTTTACTCACTATAACTAGATATGTCGTGCATACAGGAGCAGATATAAATCATATTACAAACATAGCACAGTTTTATTACAAACACTCAAACAAGTATATTGTATGTTGTTTCAGCTAACAAGGATCTTTTTATACCATGCACCAACACTAGTAAATGATATTTAATGTTTTGGAAGTACATGCTCCTTGATGGTCATTCAATGTTATTTGATACATATGTTGCCCTATTAGGACTGGCAAACTATTAACATTCATGTTATATGTAAGAACATTCTGCAAAGCTTCCATTTTCAGTTAATTGATATAAAGTGCTAACGATACTGACACAAATAACATCTGAATATCATGTATCAAATCTAATTGCACAACCATAGATTCAGTTAAGTAATAGTTATACCATGGCTTATCCGCCTGAGCGTTGAGATTATCTTGCGTGTGGTATAGCTATTTTATACCACCTACATCAGTGTAGACATTGCACACCAAGAGATATTTCGTACTAAAGTTGGTAAGGGTGGCATAATGAGGTTTAACCCTTACTTACTTTAACCCATTTAAGCCAAATGGAATTTCCCACAACATGTATTATCAATTGGACCAGTCAATTTCTGTTTTAAGGGTTGCTGGGTGATATTTTTATTCAAATTTTTATTGACCATCCTGTAAGAAAATATTGGAGAACTGGCCATGGATTAGACGTCTGATCTTGGTATTTAGACAAAGGGGCAGTGATGACGTCATCACGAAATCAAACAATAGTCCTACAAAAACCGCATCGTACAACCGGTTCCTTTGATGACAGATGTCTATAGCTCTGACTAGCTAGATACCTCTGCCACACAGGTTCGATTCTCGCTAGCGTCGCTTTAGTGAAACAGTTATCAAAATAGTTCCTGCAGTGGTATGTATCAATGGTTTGACTGTCACCCTCCAGGTTGCGGTGGTTTCACAGGGTATTTCCCGGCCGAACGCCGAGAACTGCACTGGCTTTTCTCTACCACTAGACAGTGGGCGACTGCTTAAGTCTGACGTCTCTCTCCAGTAAGTCATATCACACACTGGTAAATGTATACGTCGATTTGCTGGTATTTACGTGTATTGCCGGTACTTCATAGACCGGAAGTGGTAGATATTGGTGTTAATACTATATAGAAAAACATGCCATATGCCTAAAGGACTATAGACTTCAATCATGTTTAAGTATTCAGTATGTGCACGACGATTTATGTAAGCATTTAGGAATAGATTCGAGTACCGATCATCCAGATCGGTACTCGAATCTATTCCTAAATGCTTACATCAATCGCCATGTGCATGCCAAATACTTAAAAAATGATCTAATTCTATAGTCCTTTAGGCATATGGCATGTTTTTTCTATATAGTATTAACCTCAATATATACCACTTCCGGTCCAAGAAGTACCAGCAATACGCGTAAATACCACCAAATCGACGTATACATTTACCAGTGTGTATCAGTAGCCTAACATTGATGACATTTACCTTTTCATGTCGCATGAAGGGTAGGTAATATTTTTCGGTTTGCAAAATGTCCTCTGGAAGTAACTTTTGAACTACATAACGTACTTGAGGGAATCTAGTACCCTAAAATCAAACTGCTGATTCAAATTTTGCAGAAATGTAGCTGAATGATAGTATTTTATTATATTTATTCATTAATCGGTCCCATTTAACTCCATGTAAAAAGACAGATTTCGAGACATTGCTTGGATTTTTTTTCTGCCTGTCAGTGACAAGATCTGCCATTCACCTTTCAAAAAAGTGAAAAGACAACCTACCTTCTCGGCATGAGGGACGGTCAAAAACAAGCTGAAATCCGACCAGCGTCCTACGTTATCTGGGGAGTTGGCTGGGGAGTCTATAGCAAAATAGTCCACACAAGGATGCTTTTCTGTATCAGCATTACGAACAGAGACCATCATAGACACAAAGCACCCGCTAAATTTCAAGAGGTATACTATTCCAAGCCGGAGCTGTAATTGTGTATTGCTAGACTTTTCGCTTACTGTAAAGGCGGCAACTTTAATATTCATATCTTGGCGTGGTTCGGCAATTTTATCTTCTAAGGAAGCGAAATCAGGTTTTATGGAGTTAATAAGCTTTTTAGGCCGCGCAAACGTGCGTGCATTTCATGAAAATTCTAACCGTATACACACTGAACTCACATTTATTAACCCTTAAAGCGCATAATCACAAAATGTATGTTTTTTTAGTCGTCCACTAAAATATTTGAAGCCTCATAGACAAACAGTGTGGACCCAGATCAGACTGCTCCTGTAGGAGCAGTCTGATCTGGGTCCACAATGTTTGTCTCAATGCTTATGCTAAATAGACGTTTTCAGATGCAGTTATTTTAGTTATTTTGCTGGCGTTTTAAGGACTAAATAATGTGTTTTGGCGTCTATACTGAAGTAATGGCGCAAGATGATATGTAGTTACTTTTGAATAAAACCACGCCTTATTTTCAACTTTTACCTATGTCTAAGGTTGACCAGTCCTAATTACGCATTCATGAGGTGCCGCCTTTACAGTACCCCAAAAGTCATATAATACTAACACCAAGTGTGGCTATATTTGCGAAAGATATTACGTCAACTTGTTTCCGTAGGCTCTTTCAACACCAAAAAGTGTATTCATCCACCACATATTACCAAAGGACTTTTCTTTGAATTTTGGAAACCGAAAAACATCTTGAAATTCAGATTCATATATTGTAACCCCCCCCCCCCCACCCCCACCAAAAAAAAAAAATACAAAAAAAAAAAAAATACACCCCCCCCCCCCCAAAAACAAAAAAACAAAAACAGGTTCATATCTTGTTATATAATATCCTTGTATTTCGGTTCGTCCGTAACTTTGTTCGTCTTTCCGCCCGTCCATGGGCACATGGTCAACGCTTTTGCGACAAAGTTTATAAGGACAGACGGGATGGACGAATGAATGAAGGTACGGATGAACAGTTAAACGGGAATTTAATTACAAGCTGTTAACCTGAAACATCAACTATGTTAATTTGAAATATCAAGATATGAATATAAAATTTCAAGATGTTAGTTATGAATCTTTTTCCCCCCAAAAAAAAACAATCTGAAATTTCAAGACCTAAATCTTAAGTAATAAGGCAAGAATCAGTTATTTCAAGATGTTAATCTGATTTCAATTTATGAATATGTTTTTATTTCAAAATATCCGTCTGAGATTTCAATTTATGAATATGTTTTTATTTCAAGATATTCGTCTGAAATTTCATGTTGTATACTTGCAAACATGGCATTGTTTTCCAATTCGGTTTTAGCTATTTTCGTATTTTGTAGGAGGTCACCCAGTAACCATTTCTGCCAAATTATGTTTAATTCTCATCAACCGTTTGACAGGACAAGTTTTTAAAAGTTTCCTTTAATTTTGAATGTTTTCAATTTAGATCATTGGTTTCATAGAAGATGGTTAACGTTTCTTATTTACATAAGGGAAACTGGCACATCATTTGGGAGCCATGTTTTTCGCGGGATGAAATTCTTTTTCCTAGAAGGTCATCTAATGACCTTTTTTAATTCTAATTAGCGATTTCGCAGCAGAAAAGTTTTAAAAGTCTATTTAGCCACAATAAGCTACGCCTCCTTGGTACGTGGCCACGTTTTTTCAACGGGTCAAAAATATTTTCAGCTATTTTTATAGAGGATCATCCAGGGAACTTTGGTCGTTTTGGTATTGGATGAGTTAAAGCAAATCGTTGATACCAGACAGCAACTGATAACAATGCCTCAGATGAGCCAAAAGCAGAACCAAAACCATTATTTTTTTCGACAAAAAAGTACTAGTAGAACAATGCGAAGCAGATCTTCTAAATTCACATCATTTTGTTCGATTATTGCAAAGTCCGCCTTTCAGGTCTTTAAACCCTTCGACAGCTATGAAAAATGCATCTAAAAATGTCATCTGCTGAAGTCGTCTGCTGCTGTTAATGCTTACATCAAGGACTAATTTCGGCATACAGACAAACAGTGTGGTCCCAGATCAGACTGCTCCTAGAGGAGCAGTCTGATCTGGGTTCACGCTGCTTGATCCAGAGACGTTTTAAAAGGACCAGCAGACGACCCACAGCAGACGGCATCTAGTCGATTAGCAGCCTTTAGTATTACCTTTCAAACTAGTCTCCTATAACAAAATTCTTTAAAGAATTTCACAAATTGTTAGAATTTCAAAGTTTTTTCCACCATGCGCACTGTCGGCAAGCGGATTCACAAATTTGTTAATATAATTTATCTCCAACTCCAATAACTTCTTGACAACATTTCTTATCTTGAATTACAGCTGGAAGCACTGAAACACGCATGGAAGCTAATGATTCCGCTCAGCTTCAGGTTTATACAATTGACAGGTATAGAATAACACTATTGATTTTTGTATAATAAGGACAGAGGGAATAGTTTCTTCCGTCTGATCATATTGCATACCGTTTTATCGTCTCCGGATGAATCCAATTGCTTCTCGAGGGAGGTTCGTACGAGCCTCTTTAAAATACGTTCATGACTTAAACTAAAACAACGTTGTTAGGCCCCTGACGAAATTATCTGGATTCGCCCATGGTAACAGGAAAAGAAAAGAAGCCAGTGCTTTGTTGCACTAACCATTACTTTTTCTGTTTTTTCCCCAGATTATTTTGTGAAGAAAACCCCAAAGTATGCTTCTTTTTGTGAAATGTGGCAAACGTAAACTTTGATGACGTAGTTTTAACCTTTTATGGCGCTAGAAATGATCTGCCCAACATTATCTTCACTGTTATAACCGCAGAATCGTTGCTATGCTCGTTAGTAAGGTTTAACCTTTAAAGCCAACTTGGTGCTATCTTCTTTTGGGTACATAAACTAGTATTTTCTTGTTTAATTTGTCATAGCATTTTGGTGAGAGATTTTTTTCTTGGTACAGCATATCTCAAAAGTATTTTTGAGATACAAATGTTTTAGAAACTATACCTTTTTTCATTGTTCCAGAGTTATCAATTCTCTTGTTCAGTCATCCAAGTATTGCATAAGACTTTATGTAATGTTGTGTTGAAGAGCTCCGTTGAACTACTCGAGGCCTATAATGATAGAGGCTTATTAAAAAGCTTTCAAAATCTTGAATTTTTCATCAATAATATATTCATTATTTTGAGAGTTCTTGGGTCTGCAATGTACTCACTATGTGAGCCCGTCCGTCTGTCCGTTCCTCTGTTACCAGTTAGTGAAAATCCTCATAACTCTTGAATCTTATGGGATATTTGGATCAAATTTTGCATACTTATTTATCTTAATATTGTCCAGTCACACTGGTATGCAAAACGGTGACTAGGCTTTGAAAAGTTTTTTTAAAAGCCTAGTGACCGTTTTGCATACATTTCTTGGCAAAGCCTAGCCACCGTTTTGCATTCTTGTGTCTAGAACGGCTATCCGTCCACCTTGATAGATACCGTCCACCTTGATAGATACGTTGAAATGCTCAATTTGGCTACTCGAGCATTGTTTTCAACTTAAACACATAGAGTTTGATTCTAATATGCAAACATTCAACGTGGGTCGTGCATATTACTGTCAGTTGATTTTATTTTTGAAAGACAATGCTCCTTGTTTTGGTCGCACACTGAGAAAAACTCCGAAGCCAGGAATTGGTTTCACATCTTGGTTTTGCACCTTATAACAATTCCAGCGAGTTCTTGATTTCGCAAAAGTAAAAGAATCGTTCGCATGGAATGTCATCGAGACCTTTTATGATCTTAGGCCAGATTTTTTTATTAGTTGATTTACGGGAATTTTTTTCAGACCTATGGTCGGGGGGACGAAAAAAATAAATAAAAAGCTCTGAAAATAACCAGTTGACTGGTCATTTTCAGAGCTTTTTTTTGCAGAGCTTTTTTTTTCAGAGCTTTTTTTTTCAGAGCCTTTTTCTTTTTTTTTCTTTAATATCTCCAGAAAAACAGTAAAACTAGTAAGGTAATCTTTAAATATTTCATCATTTTCCTAAAAATCTGGACAGGACAATCACTTTTAACAGTGTCATTTTCAAAAATACACAAACAGAACCTCAAAAAAAAAATACTATTTTTTTTCAACCAAACAAATAATATTTAGAGTCGGCGGATAAAATAAAAAAAAAAATAGAAATTAATTTTTTTTTATTTTTTCCTACTTTCTGGAAAATTACAGTAGGAGGGTTCGTAAATCAACTAATAAAAAAATTCTGGCCTTAAAGCATAAAAACACCTTTTAGAAAAAGCTTGACCTCTTTCAGCACTAAACTAAAGTGGGTTGGTGTCACCTGACTGAAAGTACACTGGTCATTTGAAAGCGAATTTCAGTAACTGTTTCAAGCAACAGTGTTGATCTATTAAACGACACACCCACCTCATCGCCATCTCCGCACGCTTAGCTGGGCGTGTCAGTTTAGTGTTGTGACACACCATAAGGCAATACATACAGGATATTTTCACCGAAGGGGCTATCTCATGCTACACCACCTAGCCGGTGCTTCCATACAGATTGCAAACTTAGTCAATTATAAATGCCATTCTCAAGAGGAATGGCAACAAGAGGATGGCAATAACACCGTATGTGCCTGGTTGCTAAACTTGGTAGTTTCAAATATTTAAAGGAGACGGCAACCCTGATGATTACTATGTTTTATATGAAATATTTTAATAAACCATGAATTTTTGATACCAGTTTCATCTAAATCGGTTGAAAAATGTGGAAGTTGTGGGCGTTTGAATATTTGCAAATTGACTGAAATGGAAGCGGCCATATTGTAGGCTTAGTGACGTCACTCAGCCTAATTGAATATGCGTAATGAAAATAAAAGACATTATTTGCATTAATCTTTAATGAAACATTCTCTTTATGAATAAAGCTACATATCTGCTGAAACACAAATGATGTGATAGTAGTGATAGCTAAAAATTAAGCATTTGAAAAAATTCTGAAAACTAATTAAATATTAAAAAAATGGCGGCTAAATATTGGCCATATTGAATTTTTTAAATGCCCATAATTTGCCCATTTTTCAACCGATGTTGATGATACTTGTATCAAAATTCATGGTTCATAGAGCTCTTTCTGGTAAAATAACCTATCATTAGGGTTGCTGTCCCCTTTAAGTCGTATATTTCAAATGAAAATCTCTTTTGAACAGGCTCAATATTTTCAATGCATTTTCTTAGTATGGATGCATACATCATTTTTATTCTAGACATTTTCACAATCAAATGATCTAATAATTAGTCCTAACATAGTATTGGCTCTTTGAACTTATTAGAGATTTGTTCATTGAATTTGAGGTCATCTTCGAACAACATTAATCATTCTCTTCATTCACGCCTATAACTCGCCTGCGTAAGAGAACCCATCCCAACAACATATGTCATTAGCAAGGTTATGTCGCACACGAACAATGTACTCAGACTGACGGACATACTAATGACCAGTCCTCATAGATACATGACAAGCATGCTACTGCGGAGGCAGAGGTTCAGATGGACGAACTAATATCAAACGTTCATTACAACAACGTAGTACCCCAAACCGTTTTGGTATAAATGTGAACAAGAAGTAGGAAAATCGTATTGTTACATAAAAACTGATATAGAAAAAGATAAAAAGGCTTTTACCACTTTTTTGCAAATCTGATATCATTTTTGATTTGATTGCTATCATAGTTTCTTTGTAAAGGCAGCAACAGTGTAAACCCTCTGAGCAACTGACAAAATATAATTTGAGGCCATGTCAAAAAGTATGCATTGGCGTGGCTCCCATTACGCAGTTACGCACGTGCGTAATAAAATAGTAATATTCAAAGGAGGTCATCTAATGCGGTCAAAGTGATTAATCATACCACAAGGAAATACTCTTAAAGGAAAGAATTCGCTCCCTCTGGGAGCAAATTCTTTCCTTTAAGAGAAGTTCCCATTTTGAAAAGGGGAGCAATTGAAGAGAATCACTGCTTGTTCCAGTAGTCTGCCTTTGATGTGCGTAGCTTTTTCAGAATTCTGGCTACGCCATTGAACTATGTGACGTTCTTAATGCTGTTTTCGATTCCAGATTATTTAGACAAATTGTAGGTATTTCTACGCGAACTGATTGTGCTCCTTTTGTTGCAGAATTGTATTTTATTATAAGGGACTTCATGTTGTCTGTATCTGACATTATATTCAAACTGATGGTATTTAAGCGTTCAACTCCACGTGCTATGCAAAGGTGGGTTAGGCTCGAGTCTGAATGTCAGCCCTGAGCTAAAACTTTAAGGTGGGCTGGTGTCTGATGCACATATTTGAATTGGTGCAACGTGGCTCAAGTACTAGTATTCGTTTTCTTTAACTCTGATTGTCTGTGAGTTTACAGCCTTTTTTCCCCACAGCGAGTTTATTTCACAGGTATTGTTGAGCCGCGACATGTGATTTCCAACAATGTGGAATTTTACAAGTGTAGACTCAGACGAGCATGTGGCTTAGAATCTCCAAATGTTGTTTGGTCAGTAGCCTAGGAGTCATACAATATTCAAGCTACAAGCAAAGGCTTTTATCAGACTGCGCGTATGCGCAGGCTGATCTGAGGCTTTGCTGGTCGCACATACCACATTGTTGGAAATCTCATGTCACGGCTCATTATTATATTCTTACCCATTATTTTAGCTGATGTTTTGGGTGTACATGAGAACCGTCTCATTGGGGCGGTTCTTTTGAGTACACATAACATGTGTTTTGGTTGAGAAATAAGAAAATTATTTTTCTGTTACCACTCTAAACTAAATGCCTGTTATTGATGTTGTGATGAATTGCATAAGTTTGGAAGTTCGGCATAAGTTTGCAAGAAGACCTCACTAGCTTAGGACAATGGGAAACCGATTGGCAAATGAAATTTAATGTTGCCAAATGTCACTCGGAATCAGCATCACAAACACATACCCTTTGACTATTCCCGTCACAATCAAACCTTAGAAAACGTTCAGTCAGCAAATACCTTGGTAACTATCTCTGATAATATGGATTGGGGTCAACACATTTCAGAAATTTCTTCCAAAGCAACTCCTTCGCAGGAACTTGGCTTTTGCACCTAAGAGTACAAAGGAAGTTGCATACAAAACTTTGGTTCGGCCTAAACTAGAGTATGCAGCACCCGTTTGGAGCCCTTACTCAAAACTTCAGATTAATCAGGTAGAGAAAGTTCAGAGGACAGCAGCCCACTGGACCTGCAGGAGATGGCATAACACAAGTAGTGTCGGCCAGATGCTTGACGAGCTTGAGTGGCCATCTCTTGAGGCCCGTAGGGATCGGGCCTCACTGCTTCTCTTTCATAAATTACATTCTGGTGCTGTGTCTATAGAAAAAGACAAGTACCTGACCTCTGCTTTTAGTTTGTAATCAACCAGTGAATCACACATTGCCCAATATTGTAGATACAAGACATACAGTGATGCCCCGAAGAACTCATTTCCCCCGTACCATTCCACAGTGAAATAGTCTTTCTCCTTCGGTGGTCAATTCCCAGACTACTGAGGAGTTTAGGGCACTCATCATTTAGTCAAAAGCACAGCCGACAATTTTTTTTGGTTTTGTTTTGTTTTTTTCTTCAAAATTCCAAATTCGCACTCCCTGTCGGAATGATCCAAATTTGATCGTGCCATTATTATAAGAAAGAAAAGTCTCCATGCGAGCTAAACAGGTTTTTTGTGTGGTTTAGCAAAAACAGAATCTATGGGCAAAGGCAGGACCAGCAAAATATATTTAAGGATGATCGCTACCTACTAAAACTGATCAAACTCTTTTTGTTCAGTTTCCCCCATTAGTATGTAATGTAAAACTGCACCCAATGTTACCGACGGTCTGTACGCCAGTTGTCATGACAAATAATTGCTTTGCAATGTTATAAAGATGTCAACAGGTATAGATATTGTTTACCTTTTACGCAAGCTCCATGCGGAATTCAGCCAGCACCAGTACTTTGTTGTAACCTCCGGTGATTTTACTTTTACCAGTGTGACAACTGTATGCAAAATGATTAGCTTTGTCTAGTGGGGTTGGGTGGGGGTGGGGGAAACCACTTAAAGTTTGTCCAATGAGAAAAATACCTTTTTGGAGATAATTCAACGACTGAACCAACTTTTTTTTCCATGGAAAAAAACTCATTTTCTTTGAAACTTTTATCTAGCCAATTTTATGGGCAATCTTTCATTAAGACTGTCTGGGGTCCTTGTACATTTTGTATTTTAAGGGAGACATTTCTAAATTATGATGCCTTTTTGTCATGAAGATTTTTTTTATCTTTCAAACTGTGCAAACCCTGATGAAATGCCACATAATGCATTTCATGTGGATCTGCACACTGTTTACCAATGAACATGTAAAGTAGAATAAAACCTGTGTTAAACGGCCACTCTAAAAAAGACCAAAAATTGGTTTTCAAAACCAATTATTGCTTAATGCAATTACTGCATTCTGCAATACTTTCGACCTTCATTAAGCTACCATTTGTCATCAAGATCTTTATTTTAGCTATTTTTGAGGCGGGCCATTTTACACAGGTTTTACTGTACCTGTTTGCCGGTATCCAGAATGATCAGGGTTAAACGAACGTGATGCGTTTGCGTGAATCGCAGTAGCTCAGGAACTTCTTGGAATATTTTAATATATATTTTTTAATTTATTAAATATTGATTAGATCTATACATGTGACTTGAAAAAAAAAACGATCTGGACACGTGACTTGAAAAACACAACTCTTTGTCTGATGCTATGGCCGAGTACAAAAATTGACCTTACCTTTTGCATCTTAAACGAAGCGGTGCAAATTCACATGTTCTTGTCTAGTGTGCAGTCAATTTGCAGTATTGTTCATAATAGGATTCGTAGTTAAAGCTGCATAGTCTGTAATTTTTGATCTTTTAATTTTAGAACTAATGTTTCTATTGTTCAAGAACACAGTAAAATAACTAAAATTCAGGTAAACATTTTACCAATTTCGTAAATCTTAGCAAATTATCAGTAACAAAACAACAGCATTTATGTTAAAATTAACTGTCTATAATTATTGGAGGGACGCAAATAATTACCAACAAGAGAAAAAAACACCTGTTTTATAAGATAATTCACTTTTCCGTGCAGTTTTCAGCTATAGTGAACAGATTTATTGTGAAAATATAACTTAATTTTACGTTTACAAATGATTTAAAAAGAAAATAAAAAATTTCGAAAAATATCAAAAGTTACAGAGTATGCAGCTTTAAAACTTTCCATAATCGATTGCTAGATATGTATTAATTGTTTTACCAAAGATGAGATACCACAGTTTGTTTGTATCTATATTGACGTCAAGAAAAAACGACTCATCTAAAAGTAACCGCGAATATCTCTTGGACTGATCAGACTAAAGTTATGAATTTTAGTGCATAATAACATCTTATCAGTCAAGCGTATCTCATGAAAACAAAATTGCTGAAAGAATATTTGAGGCCGAATAAACGACCTCGGTTTGAGACAGAGGTCACCAGTTTCGTGCGACACAAGATTTTAGCCTCATTTGCTTTGTTTCCAGACACAAACCGTTGACAAGAAAACGTGTTTTACCATTGTGAAACAGTCTTTATTTTACCAAAAATGCGCTTTTAATCTTAAAACAATGTTTGTATACGTCTACTGAACGAAACAACTTACCCCACCCACCTGTTCGCCATTCATTTTAGTAAAACTTAAACGTCATGACTTTGCAAAGTGGGTGAAAATATTATCACGAATCATTTGCAAAAGTCTTCAGTCATTAACCAGCGACTATTACTAAGTTCCGCGTGTTGAGGCCATCAATAAAATTCCACGGGCTGTGGACGTAAAATGTCTAAGTTCAAGATTCAAAAATATGAATAAATATATATCAAAACTGAGCAAAATAGTAGGTGCATATTTTCAAGATTTCAGGAATCAGTATGCAAGGTTTAAAAAAGGTATGAAAACTGTTGGAGTTACAGGTGCAGTTACATGTAAGCACCCCAAGGGAGGTGTAGACGTAATAATGTCTAAGTTCAACACTCCCCAAAAATAATACAATATTATCAAATGCGCACAAAATAGGCGATGTAGATCTTCAATATGTGAACAATCATTATTTAAGTTTTAATATAAAGGGATGAACACTGTTGGAGTTACAGATTACACTAACCAGACACCCCCTAAGCATTTCGGATGGTAGATGGTAACACCCCTAAAAAAATGAGAATATATTTATGAAATGCACAAATTGGAGGTGCACATCATCAATGTGCGAACAATCATTATGCAAAGTTTAAATATCAATGAAAAAATGGAGTTACAGATTAAACGAACCAGACTCCATCCAAACATTTTGGACGAAGAAAATGTCTAAGTTCAACACCCCGAAAATAGGATAATATTCATGAAATGAGCACAAAGTAGGAGGGTGTGAACAATCATTATGCAAAGTTTAAATATAAAGAAATGTTGGAGTTACAGATTATACAAACCAGACACCATATAAATATTTTGGTCGAAAAAAAAACGTTCAACCCCCCCTCCCCCCCCCCAAAAAAAAAAAGAATACTATTCATGAAATGTGTACAAAGTAGGAAGTGCACATCTTCAATGTGTGAACAATCATTACATACAAAGTTTGAATTTAAAGGACAGAAAACATTTGAGTTCCAGATAACTTAAACTAGGTGCCACAAAAATGTTGCCGAATGACGGACGGACGGAGTGAACCCACTATACTAGACCTGCGTTTCGCCAAGGAGACGCAGGTAAAAAATAGACGAAAACCACGGTACCTTATCAATAACATAAAGCGCAATTCACGACGGCTATAAACACCTTTGTTTATTTGGGCCTCGTCGCGAGAAAACATGTCTTCGGAGGTTTGCGAGCAACAAACTCGCAGACCAGCCTGCGCAACCGCGCAGTCTGATCAGCGCCTTTGTTATTCGCGTTTTGGAAAGAACCATATCTAAGCTTGCTATAGGCGGAATTTTAATTTTCTAGCTAGTCTCTGTAGCTGTGGAGACTGGTTTGTGTGCGGCTTTGTCGGAAACCCCGACGACAGGTTTTCTCGCGACGAGGCCCATTTATAGATTCGCCTTGATTTCCGGCTTGACATGTCATCTAACCTTATATTGGCAACATGGAGTAAAACCTGTGTAAAACGGTCACTCAAAAATAGACAAAACAAAGACCTAAATGACTAATTGTAGCTTAATGAAGGTCGATGGTATTGCAGAATGCTCCCATTGGTGCATACTGCAATGCTTTTGACCTGCAGTAAGCGATCATTGGTCTTGAAAACCAATTTTTGGTCTTTTAAGAATGACCGTTTTTACAGGTTTTACTGTAGTTTGTGATCGTTTAGCCCGTCCTATAATAGAAACCCATTTAGGGACACTTTGACGTACAGTGACGATCCAGGTGAAACGGCGGTATTACATCAGGGTTTGCGCTGTTTGCTTAGATAATTACAATATTTTGGGAATGAAGTACATAATTATTGGAAAATTTCTAACCTTTGACCCTATAAAATAAATTATGGACAATCCCATCCTTATTTCATTTATCTGTATGGGAAAATCCATCAGAATACAAAGGGTTAAGAGTTAAAAGTATGTTACCTTTCCCCCTCTTTTATTTTTCTGATTTTTCCGTCTATAACAAGATCCTATCTCCTTTTTTCAGCTACACGTATATAAAACGACCAAACCCAATTCTTTAATCAGCCAAATCGATTGGCAATTAACACTAAGTGTGTCCAATGTCAAACACTAATTTCCTTATCACTTATAAGAATTGAGCAGTTTACCGTTTTAAACAGTTTTACCATAAATTAAATAATCAGTTGCTCCGTTGTTGTTGACTTTTTCAAATTCTCGCAGTTCATAATTTATTGGCACATGAAACTGAACGTGACTGCCTACGTCATCGCATCTAATCGATTAGTTACTAGCGCAGTTTTCATGCAACTTAGACTTGTCCGTTGTCTAGGGTCTTGATTTTTTATGAAGATTTCATGTGAAAAATTGCTGACTAGGTATCTCTCTTTTTAAAGTAAAGCCTGTTTGGTTAAAAAGTTTCATTTGTTGTCTGGCTACTGTTTCTACTGATTGGGGCTGCGAAGTATATTACAAGCATTTCATGTTATTCGGCATGTTGGCACAAAGGAGAATGGTTCCAATGATTCAAGATCGCACACAGCCATACTTTACAGGAGCTCTATTGTACACCAAAACGCATATGCGTACACATTTGAAGCTAAAATATGGAAAGCTTCTTTCTCAGATTTGATGGTTTCTTGATAATACGTGCACAAAATGTACACACTGGTAAATGTATACGTCGATTTGCTGGTATTTTCGCGTATTGCCGGTACTTCAAACCGGAAGTGGTAGATATTGGTTTTAAATCATATATAGAAAACATGCCATATGCCTGAAGGACTATAGAATTAGATCATTTTTAAGTATTCAGTATGTGCATGGCGATTTATGTAAGCATTTAGGAATAGATTCGAGTACCGATCATCCAGATCGGTACTCGAATCTATTCGTAAATGCTTACTTAAATCGCCATGTGCATGCCTAATACTTAAAAATGGTCTAATTCTATAGTCCTTTAGGCATATGGCATGTTTTTCTATATAGTATTAACACCAATATCTACCACTTCCGGTCTATGAAGTACCGGCAATACGCTTAAATACCACCAAATCGTCGTATATATTTACCAGCGTGATATATGCAGAGAGCAATGTTGATCTGTCTGAATCCAAAGTTGGCAGGGGTTGTTTTGGCATCATTTCCTCTTTTGAGTGTAACCACCCAAAACACAAAGAGAATAAGATCATGAATATTATTTGGTTTTATTCTTTATCATCTACCATTGTCAAGAGTGTTTACCGTGGCTAACAGCGCATACCCTGATGAAAGTAAGAAAAAGGGCAAGATCAGGAATCGATACAATCAAGTACCACACCTGACCCAGGATACCAATGAGTAAGTGACAAACTTACAATTAGACATCACGAACGAGAGTCAAGAGGTCAGCCCTTTCCCAGCAGGTGACCAAAAGGCATCAATAAGCAGACGCGCACGAAGGCATAACAAACACAAGACAGAAATAACATGAAAATGATCCATAAAAGAAGTACCGCCTTGGAACGGTCAGTAAAATATTTTACTGGGAGGCTTAAACCGATTTCACGGCGCCAACCCCACCCTTAGTTCAGATGTAGATCAAGACACATAGATGTTTAGTTTGCATGAACGACCTCTAACTTACCAATGCGTCATCTCCTAGAACATATTAATCAAGATATAAAAAGGTGATAAAGCAAATATAAGGACTCAACAGTAATTAAAACTGAATATTGGAGCAAAAGAAATCCAACAGGTAAACCCTGGTGGACTGACAAGGCCCCTACCATCACATCAAACGATAAGTCTTTAAGTCGGAACCGTCATAGAGTCTGAAGTCCGACCTACCGGCGTGCAATTAAAGAGGAAAGCAAATTTGCCAACTGTTATTGGGTTGACCACCAAGCATGCAGTCTGTTGACTTTAAAGAGTTAATTAAAATTTTCTTAAAGATATTCCTGATTTTTAAATAGCATAAATGTTAAAGCTGCAAAGTCTGTAACTTTTGATATTTTTCGAAATTTTTTATTTTCTTTTTAAATCATTTGTAAAAGTAGAATTAAGTTATGTTTTCACAATAAATCTGTTCGTTATAGCTGAAAACTGCACGGAAAAGTGAATTATCTTATAAAACAGATGTGTTTTTCTCTTGTTGGTAATTATTAGCGTCCCTCCAATAATTATAGACAGTTAATTTTAACATAAATGCTGTTGTTTTGATGCTGATAATTTGTTAAGATTTACGAAATTGGTAAAATGTTTACCTGAATTTTAGTTATTTAACTGTGTTCTTGAAAAATAAAAACATTAGTTCTAAAATTAAAAGATCAAAAGTTACAGACTATGCAGCTTTAAATGTAGCTGAGAATAAAAAAATGTCACCGAAAAACCCTTGTATTTCTGTGTATTAAATAAGTTACCGAATTTATGCTCATTTTCAATAACATGTTGCTTTCAAACACTGTCTGTCTTAGAAAAATAGTATTCTCATCCCCATTAATTATAGCAGAATTGCAGTTCTGCAAGAATGGATACACTTCATATCCTTATAATGACTGGGTTGAAAGCAATACCTTTATACATGAACGTGACAGCCTGATATCTAAGTATACTTAATCGATGTATATAACACTAAATAGTTCGAGACTCACCGCCTGCGTTGCCACTGTGTTCTGTCCTTGAGCAAGACATTTTATCTGCTGCTTTATAGTACTGCTTTAAGACAGGAAAAGCGTCCCTTTAGGATTGAAAATTTGTTGACTGAGTTGTAAAACATACAAACAAACAGATGATAGTGGCAAATTTTTCAAAGCGAGCTTATAATTATAATGAAATAAAATTTTCAAAGGGCTCATATGAATACTGGAGCAAAAGAAATCCAACAGCCAAAGGGCACTTCGATCGAAAATTGGTTAATTAAAGGAACCGGCTTTAAGCATTTGATAATGACAAAGCACCCATAGTGCCAACAGTTATCACCTATATGTTGCATTTAAGGGGCTAATGAGCTACATGCAAGAGGACACACAGCAAAAACTTTAAAGATACAGCATTGTTCATGATAGTTATTTCAACATTTTAAAATGATCCATTATAAAACTGCATGCGTAGAGACAAAATCATTTATTTTGATAGTACTTTAAACCACATTTCTGTCATTGCGGTCGGCCATGGCCGGCCGCTTACATAAACTTCAATCATAAACATGCAGCAAATTCAGGTTTTAACCAAACCTTTATGCCGTGCTCAGGCTATATTTTGTTCGCTGCCGAACAACGAGTGGGGTACCAAATATCGTGGGTTGACCTACAGCGCAAAGTAAACTGTCCGTGAAATATGTAGGGCTACCTATAGCGCGAGGCAAGCTCGTTTGCGAATTTAATTTTCACAAAGAAGGCGTCAATTTGCCCTGTCGCTTATATAAACGCAATAAGTATTAGCTTTTCAAAAAAGCTGGCGAAACCAAAAGGTCCCAAAGTCAAAACGTCCTTGATTGGCAAAGAGTGCGAGCGAACTTCACATCAGTAAACGTACTTATATGATTGTCATCCACATCTGATCACATATAATTACTATGAATTCAGGCACTGTCTTATGACGGTCATGACAAACAGGTTTTATGCCCCCAAAGGGAGGCAAATAGTAATCAAACTGCCTGTCCTTAGTGTCCTAAGTGTTTGAGTGTTCATATCATATCCGGAGTATATCTCCTATATTATTTTAGGTAGGAATGCCAAAATTCATGTCTTAATGCATTTAGGGTCATTGAGCGTCACGCACCTTTACCACTGCCATCAGATCTAGAAAAATCGTGTCACGAGCATAAATCCTAGGAATCCCAAATTTGGTTTGTGAACACATCTTGGGGTCATGGAGTCTGTACATATACAGTTAAGCGACCACTGTGACCTTGATTTTCTGGCATCAGTTTTAAGAAAAATGTGCTGTCTAGTGTTGTCAAATGATTTTCCATAAATGTTTCGCATGGTAGATATATTACCATAACATACCATGCATAAGCCACTTGCTTCCAAAAGATCAAGCAACATCCTCGCTGGAAGCATGTGTTCAAATGGTAACAAATCACAGTTCAGATGTTAATAAAAAGAGCTTAGAATAAATCTACACGCTCTAGAAGTTCAAAATAGAAGCATGCAGTGGGCAAGAATACATACAATGATAGGGCTAAACGACCGCCAGCTTTTTTGGAAAGCTAATACTTGTTGCGGTCGACCGTGGCCGGCCGCTTATATAAACATCAATGTAAACACACATCAAATTCAGGTTTTAACTGAACCATTATGCCATGCTCAGGCTATATTTTATTTGCTGCCGAACAACGAGTGGCGTACCAAATATCGTGGGTTGACCTACAGCGCGAAGTAAACTGTCCGTGAAATCTGTAGGACTACCTATAGCGCGAGGCAAGCTCGTTTGCTAATTTCACAAAGAGGGCGTCTATTTACCCTGTCGTTTATATAAACGCAATAAGTATTAGCTTTTCAAAAAAGCTGCCGAAAGTGAAACGTCCCAAAGTCAAAACGTCCTTGATTGGCAAAAAGTGCGAGCGAACTTCACATCAGTAAACGTACTTATGTGATTGTCATCCACATCTGATCAAATAGAATTAATATAAATTCAGGCACTGTCTTATGACGGTCATGACAAACAGGTTTTATGCCCTCAAGGGGAGGCATATAGTAATCAAACTGCCTGTCCTTAGTGTCCATTGTGTTTGAGTGTTCATATCATATCCGGTGTATATCTCCTATATTATTTTAGGTAGGAATGCCAAAATTCGTGTCTTAATGCATTTAGGGTCATGGAGCGTCACGCAACTTTACCACTGCCATCAGATCTAGAAAAATTGTGTCAAGAGCATAAATCCTAGGAATCCCAAATTTGGTCTGTGAACACATCCTTGGGTCATGGAGTCTGTACATATACAATTAAGTGACCACTGTGATCTTGATTTTCTGGCATTAGTTTTAAGAAAAATGTGCTGTCTAGTGTTGTCAAATGATTTTCCATAAATGTGTCGCGTGCTAGATACATTACCATAACATACCATGCATAAGCCGGTTGCTTTCAAAAGATCAAGCAACATACTCGCTGGAAGCATTAGTTAATTGGTAACAAATCACAGTTCAGATGTTAATAACCAGAGCTTACAATAAATCTACAAGGACAAGCTCTAGAAGTTCAAAATGGAAGCATGCAGTGGGCAAGAATACATACAATGAAAGGGCTAAACGACCGCCAGCTTTTTTAAAAAGCTAATACTTGTAAACATTACTACTTCAATGTCATAAAACATCGTATTGCGATATTGTATAAAGCAAGTTATATGTTTTTTTTCAAATTAGTGCATACAACAGAACAAGGATTACAACGTTATTAAGATAAATGTCATTAGGTGTGGTGTACAAATATCTTGGAACATCTGATAATACGCTTTGAGATCACGATATAAATCAATCCATTATATGCAAAAGTGTAGTATGTAATGTTATAGAGTTAGCTTAAATACCTTCTAACGAGGAAATTTGTAAGTGATACATTATAAAGAAAATAAATGCAGAATCTTAAAAGCCCTACCCGTGTTTACATGCACAGTGCTTTTAATTAAACGAAGCATCAATAGACATCGGCCCCGATGGTTACGGCAAACCTGAGAGACATCACAATGTATGGCTCCAAAGTTTCTTATGTGTTATACCGATTGTTCTTACATACATCGCCTATATACATGATATAGTAATGATTAAAAATGTGTTCTATCATATAACTTGTATGAAACAACAAAGTCACAATTTTGAACGCACGAGGAAAGCGCGCGCCTGCTGACGTCAATTGTCACTGGAAAATGACGCCAGTCATGACGTTAGACGGTGTAGCATCGTTTTGACGATTGAATGACTAACCGTATGCGAAACAGTCCAACTATTGCAGGATTACTTCAGTGCAATTGAGAAAGCTGGAAGAAGTTGAACGAAGCTGAAAGCTACAAATGTGCTTTTATCGTTTATTGTGTGTCCGAATCGAAATTGATCTGCTCTAGTGCGTGAATTGTGGAGTAATAATTCACTTATGCTGTGCGCTCATGATTTTATCTTCTATTCAAATGATCTCCAAACAGTGATTTATTACTCAATAACTCACGGCTAGATGTGCTCTATTTCTAAAGCAAATTTGGCTTATCCATCCAGTAATTTTAAATCAATGTCCATTCTAAGGCGGTACTTTTGTTGTGATTCTCTATGTTGGTCATTTTTTGTGACAGTTTCTGTGCAGCTTTCACATATGAGCCATGACATGAGATTTCCAACAATGTGGTATGTGCGACCAACAAAGGCTCAGACCAGCCTGCGCATACGCGCAGACTGATCAGAGCCTTTGTTAGTCGCTTATGTATTCTTTGACTGTTAAGCTACTGACTAAACATTATTTGTAGTTTCTAAGCTTAAAGGAAGGCAGCACAGGCTCGTCTGAGTCTACACTGGTCAAAATGCCACATTGTTGGAAATCACATGTCGCGGCTCATATGTGTCAAGAGGATATTAATAAAAATAAAGTAAGGTTAAGGTAGCTGAGTAGCAACCTTTTGGGAAGTTCCTGACTTGGTTAACCATATGAGCCGCGACATGTGATTTCCGACAATGTGGCATTTTGACAAGTGTAGAAACAGATCATCCCGTGCAGCCTCGTTTTAAGCTTAGAAACTCCAAATGATGTTCAGTCAGTAGCTTAACAGTCATAGAATATTCAAGCCACTAGCAAAGGCTCTGATCAGACTGCGCGTATGCGCAGGCTGATCTGAGCCTTTGCTGGTCGCACATACCACATTGTTAGAAATCTCATGTCGTGGCTCAATATGTTCTCTTTGTGTTATGTCTACTTGTTATTTTAATTCTATCCTATTTCGGTTTTGAGAGTAGAGATTTGTATCTTATTGCACCAGTTCATTTTTCTAGCATGACAGGCTAACTGAGATGCGTGTACAATTGTGTTACAGGATCATAGAGAACAATAGGGCCTCGCCTCAAAATTTCACATATCCACTACGTTTGCAATAATTGCTACGGTGTTTTTAGGAGTGTCGGCTGTTTTTTGTTAAAGAGGTACATAAACATATTGTATACACATGCTTTGTAACATACGTTATCAAAATGATCAGGAAATACCACACTCACTCACTGCAGACCAACCCATGGCACCATGAGAAAGAGCCACAGAACACAATCAGCCACGCGACACCAGAACTACAATAACAGTAATGCAACCAGCTCTCTTTTCCTCTTCAAGATGATTTCAAAACTAGAAATGACACAAAATACTGCATAACAAAACAAGGTCCAAGCACAGAACCCACACAAGCAATGGGAGCAACAATAAACAATCAATCGACAAAAACAGAACCACCGCCTTTTAATGAATAGCAGCCAAAGCCAATAGGACGCTGAAATGCATTTTATTGGTACCAAAACTTCACCCTAGTTTATGTTGTTGTTAAAACACAAAAACTGTTTAGCTCGCATGGAGGCTAAGACGATGGTTCTGTTATATAGAGGATCTTACATGAGTGCTCATGTTTTATTGAATTTATTAAACGAGTTGTGAAAAAGAGATAAAATGCGAGGCTTTCCGAGCATTTTATCTCCTTTTCACAACGAGTTAAATAAATTCAATAATACAAGAGCACGAATGTTAGATTCTATTTATCATATGACATTAAGATTACTTTGAAATCTCACTCTCAAGTAAAAAAAAACCGTTATGATTTGTCATTATGTACGCCACGTTGTTATGGACGTCATAACGTTTCCCAAAAATCGATAAACCAATAGTGGTTTACAGATTTTATTGCATGGCGTTATTTCACTCCCAGACGCGACGTCATATGATAATATTGATTTGTTTATTGTTGCTCCCATTGTTTGTGGGATTCTGTGTTTGAACCTTGGTTTTATGCAGTAAATAGTGTCCTTTCTAATTTTGCAATCATCTTGATGAGGAAGAGAGAGTTGGTTGCTTTACTGATGTCATTTTACTGAAAGAGTTCTGTAGTTCTTCCTTGTGGTGCCGTGTGTTAGTCCGCAGTGTGTTATTGTGGTATTTCCTAGATACATGGGTGAAAACAGCCAAAACGACCAACAAAGAGAATCACAACAAAGCACTGTCCTAGAATGGTCATTGAGTTAAAATTACAAGGAAATTAAACCAATTTATCGTGTACTTAATCTTGTCTAGAGTCTGATAATAACACCAGGATGCAAACGTTACTTTGGTGTTATCCTAAACAGCAGAGATAATCAGGTGACTCTTACCTTTTCCTGTTTCCCTTTGCCTGTTTCAGTTTGGGCTATATAGACGCCTTTAATCATGTTACAGGTTTTACAATTATTATTCAGTGATCCACATCTAGACCACCACTGGTCAAACAAACAACTATACATGTACAATAACTTGCATTTAGTGTTTGTCTTCATAAAATGTTATCAATACTTCCTCAGAGTCATGTATCGTGGTATCCCTCAAATTTGTCAGAGCAATCAGGACCGGTGTCTTCGTATGAAGCTTCATTTCATTCAAAACTTGTACATGTGAACATGGGTAGGCCTTGTAAGAAGATGCATTTATTTTCTGTGTGTCTTTATAATGAATCGCTTACTTGTGTAAGTGACCTAATTGTCCTCGTTTGCAAATATTTAAACTAAGTCTATAATGTTACTTTCTTCACGTTTACATATAATGAAATGATATATATATCTTGATCTGAAAGTTAAAGCATGAGAGCGGGAGAAAGACAGAGGGAGAGAGAGAGAGAGAGTGAGAGCGAGAGAGCTGGAGAGAGAGAGAGAGAGAGAGAGAGAGAGAGAGAGAGAGCGAGCGAGCGAGAGAAAGAGAGATAGAGTGAGAGTGGGAGAGGGAGAGAGAGTGAAAGCTGGAGAGAGCGAAAAGTGAGAGTGGAAGAGATAAAGAGTGGGAGAAAGAGAGTGATAGCGGGAGAGTGATAGCGGGAGAAAAAGTGCGAGTGAGAGCGAGAGCGAGAGAGCTGGAGAGAGAGAGAGAGAGATTAAGATTTTTAGGTATTTATTATAATGAATGATGGATTAAGTTTGATATTCGATATTCAAAGTTTGAATGTTGGTTTGTAGTCCGTTAGGTGAGACCCTCAAAATAAGTTTCGTTGCACCCCCTACGTACCAAGGTTGCTACATACCATTTTGTAGGTAATTATATGCTGACATTAATAGGCAATGTTGTCAACCTGACAACCTGTGCAGAAATTGTGTAAACAAGTATTTGTAGGGCAGGGGTAGGGTAAAATATTTACACAATAAAACAACTATACAAACTTTTGATATGTGTTTCTCTATAAAGAGTTGATTAAACTCTTCTGAAAGATATCCAATATCCTTTCAAAGCATAAATATTGAATAGAGCTGAGAATAGAAAACAAGTCCCACCAAGAACCCTTGATTTTTCTGTATAATAACTAGGTTACCACATTTATACTCGTTTTCAAAAGCATGTTGCTTTAAAAAATATCTGCCAAAGGAAGAAAGTATTCTCTTCAACCATAATTTAGAATGGCAGTATTACAAATTTGCAAGAATGCATAAACTTCTTATCCTTATAGCATCTGGGCCAAAAGCATTGCATTTTTACGTGACAGCTTGTTATCTATGTTACGTAATTGATTTATGCAAAAAATATTTTCAGCTAAAGTATTGTTGACTAATCATATTAGTCTTAGCTAAACATAAAGCTAATAATTATTCCATAATTATTATAGCTAAGTGAGGAAATGTTTGTCATAATGTTACATGCGTTTCAATATCAGGTGAGCGAGCAGTAATGCATTATTTTGGTCGCAGGTTCTAAATTTAATAATCTAAATAGTACTAACTGGTGCAATTTTCAACTCATTTTACATCTATTCTATGCCAAAATCAATAGTCCAATTCAAAACAGATCTTTATTTGAACAAATTCTTCACAACACTTCAGTAATTGCATGATGTATAGCTTACCCTGTTACTAGAAAATGTATAAATACTCATAAATACTCATAAAGCCTCACAGAAATATATAAGGGAGTTAAGCTATGTTTATGTTTTACTTATAAAGTCTGATCAGAAATGATTTTTTTATTCATATGGATGTTTATGTAGTCATATTGATGTCTTTGAGCTAAATTTATCATTTATCTTAAACAATTTACATTTCTGTGCTATCTAATAATATGATGTTTGAGTCAGCATAAATTAAAATTCTTGACTAAAATGTTAGCATAAGATAAGATATGGAATGGTAGCGGTTGGTATGGATTCATAGGGGCACTAATGTCAGTCTATGTTTATGTTTGCCAACTTGCATGTACATCAACCAAATTCATTTAAAAACGTCCTTGAATTTGTATAGTATATTATCATAATTGTAACATATATAACAACAGTAATTTAATCATGCTCTCATCCTTTTTCTGGCTAAAAATTGAATATTAGTTGCTCCAATACCATCATATCATAGATTACAGCTGTCTTTTGATATGATTTTTGGTGGTGCACAGTAGCTCAATTGGTAAAGCATTAGTTGGGGATTGAAGTGTTGCTAGTTTGAGACTCACCACCTGTGGACTCTCTGTGTTCTTCCCTTGAACAAGGCGCTTTATCTGCTGCTAAGTACTGGTTCCACATTAGAAGATGTGAAATTTTCTAGACACGATTGAAAAATTGTTGACTGAGACTTTAAGCATACAAGCAAGCAAAATAGCTTTTCCTCATTATACAGTATTATGACATCATAAAGACTTATCATTCATTTTTCACTTCTTATTGAAACATATGCATATATTCTCTCTTCTTTTGTAAGTGTAGCGATATGATATACATATAGATTACATGGTGACAGCGTACCTGCATTATAAGGTAGTCCAAATGCTATTAATTTAGTGTTATCTTTCGTAAATATTTGATACCAACCCATCTAAATAACTCATAGCTTAAAGCACAGTTCATTTGGTAATGACAATTTAAGCCAACAGAATACTACAAGAACATTCTCTTGGAAATCAACATATAAACTGTTAATGTATCAGTAATGGTATCTTTATCCAAAGGGAGATAATAATTATAATGAAATAGGAATTAGAAGTTCTGAATAGTAAAAACACACAAATCTTGAGTCAAAGGAATGCCAACAGATGTATCCTATACCTAAGCATGTATATATTGCACATTAACTGGCTTAAGAGCTATATGTATGGGAACATTCGGAGAAAAACTTTAAAGATGCAAAATTGCTCACTAGTTATTTTCTTTAAATGAAATATAGGAACCTTAGTACCTAGGGGGTGCAACCAACTCCTTAATTAGGTCATTTATTTCATTTCACCTAATGGACTATTGAGTTTGATATTCGAGATACAAAACATTGAATGTTGAATTGAGTTTGATATTCGATATTTGAATGTTGGATCGAGACTCGGGATTAGAAAAATTTGAATGTTGGATTTGGTTTGATATTCGATATTCGAGATTAAATAAAATCGAATGTTGGATTGAAGTTGATATCCGATAATCGACATTCATAGTTTGAATGTTATTTTAAATATTTATTATATTTCCAAAGTACAAAGCATGTACTAACAAAACAATGATATACATGTATAAGCAAATAACAGGATCTGAAAACAAGCAACATTGCTTATATGAATCATCTCCCCGTGTTGCATTGGTCCGAAAGTAATATAATAGGATATAATACTGTTCACTTTGGATCCCTTGGATGTGTGAAATAAATATATATCGAAGGAACCGTTTGTAGTTATGCCAACCCTACATCCATAGTTATAACCATGAAAAAAACCCCACAAAACAAAGCAAAACAACAACAACAACAAAACAACCAAAAATAAAAGATACGCACGCAAGCACGCACGCCTTTGGAATGTAATTTATCTATTCTTAACAGGCCTCTTCATAAACCTGCGTATTTAAATATATTCTCTTAAATATCTTAATCAAAACATAAGTTGTGACAATTTTCAATAGAACCGTCACAGTGATAAGGTTCTTTTGAGCACCCAAAACAATTGTTAGAACTGATGAAAAAGAAAATATTTACAATTTTGCGCGATTTTTTTTTCTTGACCTAGGCCGAATAAATCAAGATGATACGGTCCAGACAGTCTTTGTATCTATAAGAGATGATCATTTCATGTTTCTGTGGATGGTAAGCAATCCCTGTAGGTTCACTGCGGCAGTTAGAAAGGAGGCAGAATGGGTCAGTCAGATCTTTGGACAAGACAACAACCTCTCGCGTGCTGCTACAACACACGAATACAAGACCCATACAATCCACCGCTATCCCATACGGGGCCTTGCCGGACATGGCACACACTTTTAACACGTCACCGCTTTCTCCGCTCAACACAGTTATCGTTTCTTTTTCACGGTCTGTAACAAAAATGCTTATGGAACCATTTTCCTCTAAATGTGATGTAATGGAGTCTAGCTTCTCGAACCGTTTTTGTCCAGATCTATCCGTGCTGTATGTAGACCAGTATATTTTACCATTGAGTGAAACCTTTCTAACAATGGAGGGAGGATAGCCACATATCATTGCAAGATCCTCACCACAGGCTGCTACAGCCCAAACATTTTCTCTAATAGGAACAGTAGATCGTTCAGCGATAGCATGACGATCAGAAAGGTCAAGGACATCTACCTGTACTTTCAACGGTGAACATGCTACAGCAGTTGTGGCATTTATAGCACACACACCTCTGGCCCAGCCAGTTAGTCTTAAATGGGACAAAAATTTACCATCACTAGAGAACAGTTTAACCTTGCCATTCTGCGAGTCTGCAATCAGTATGTCACCAGTTTTCGTGACAGCAATGTCCGTGATCATACAGTCACATTTGTCTACTGGTATCTTGATATCTATCTGGTCGACTCGTTCCAGTTTATGAACAGCACATATCTGATCAGTAGGCGTTATTTTATCACCGTATGGTACTGGGACTGTTCTGTCAGTTTCTGTGGAACCAAATTCTGGTGCTGTGCGGCCTATACTTCCATATTCCGGACATGTTCCAATTTGTCCATACTCCGGACCCGTTCCATCTGAACTTATTGTTCTATTAAATTCTGGTGCTGTTCCATTCAGCGTCAATTTTTTGTCGAGCTGTGACGATAACTTGTCTGTTGAACTGAATCTATTGCGCTCTGACGGCGTTATACGTTCAGTAAAGTTAAGCCTCACATCTTGAACTTTAGGCATATGCTCTCCTTTTAGAACCGTATGTTTTCTAGTAAATGGCAAGCGCGAGTGGGCTTCGTGACAACTCGAACACAAATACGTCTTGCAGGCAGAACAGTAGCTAACTGCTTTGATATTACGGCCCTCCTCAAGACAACCGTCACAAGTCTGTACCTGGCGCTTGTCAAATTCAGTTTTGGAATCAGTATTCACATCCGTCGCCATTAAGCTGAAATATCAACACAATATTGTTTTAAATTAGCAAACAATAACACTGTCTCTACCATCTACGACTAAAGCCGTCTGCTTTACAACCAGGCAACCACCAAGTTAGCATTTCATTAGAATGAAACATCTAAATTTAAGCTGTCAATTATATGAAATGGCTATCTATTATTGTCATCCAGGTGCTTCATGCCAAATTACACAAAAACTTGTTCATTTCTACATTCGTATTACATTGAAATATAAAAGTAGTTGAAACGTTTGTGAAAGACCTGTTTTATGGTAAAAACACTCATTTGTTGAATGGTCATATGTTGTAGGTGCACATTGGAATTGACCGATAGCATATGTTACTGACATTAAGGAAAACTATTTTCAAATATATATAAACTAAACAAGTATCATGTCCATTGGCTTTCCTCTCTTAAACATCTCAAACTGCCAATCTGTCACCATATGGCAAATGGTTTATATTTACATGACAGCTACATCACCAAATTCGATTTCTGAATTATGCTTTTGCTAACCTGGTGTTTGTGTGGTTGTACCATTTGCTATTGTATTTTGGAAGCCATGGGCGGATCCAGAACTGGGGGGGGGGTGGAAAACCATCACAAGTGGCAATAGGTTTCTTTTGAAATACTGGTATTGACACCCTCGAAAAGCAACTGGACCCCTTAGCAGGATGTTCGTACTACCCTCTGTGAAATACGTCTATGACTAAAAAAATAAAGTTGCCAGGACCCAACGGAGGTTTAAGGATCCGCCCATGGAACCATTTGAAACAATTGTGTGGACTAGGATCGGACTGCTAAGTAGCCATTTGGACTAGGTTCATTCAGTTTGCAATGCACTGGAAGATAAACAAAGCTATAATTTTGGTTACATCAGCAGACGAAATATCTATGGAAAACATTTCCAGGTCTGGGCCCTAAAGGAGAATATCAGACCTGTTTTGTGGATACCATTGCTACTATGTATCTAGCCTGTTATATGTTTTTGATACTTAGTTTTGATTTCAGTAAGTCTTATAATGATTTCTGCTTTAAACAAATCCTCCTTTTTTAATAAATAAACATAAAGACTGCCAAAAAAAGAGCCTAATTAGTGGGTAGGGGATGATGGTTGGTCCAGTTTTGCACGACATATTGGGCTGTGAAGCATGTGCACTATGAGGCATCATTTCATTTATCAAAAACTCACTGACTCCCATATCAGAGAGCATTTATATTTTTCATTATTATGCTGAAGCATTTTTTGAAATATTTATTCTTGTGATTATTTAAATATAGTAAAAATACCCTTTCTAGACTATTCGCAAGTTTCCGCAAACCACAGTAGTGGTCACTTGATTATATATGCAACTGAGTTGAAAAGTATAACATATAGTAAATCCATATTTGCATGCTCGTTTATGTCATGTGTCTGAGTTGAACTTAGAGATAGCACATGAGGTTGTCATATGGCCCACTATGACCTTGACCTTTGACAGATTGACCTTCCAAATGAGCAAAAGTAAGAATACTTTGGAAACCTGTCTGATGTTGTACTGTCCACTTTGTCTAGTAACCCATTTGGGTAATTTTGGGTTGATTTTCTAAATTGACAATTGAACTTAAAGATGGCATTACCCATAATAAGAGGAGCCATTTCAGATGGATATATGTATCCACATCGTCCAACCTGATTCGTTAAGTACAGATGGCGCGGGTCAAGGGCGTTTTTGAAGAGTGTAAGTATTGACCTGATTCAAACAGTTCCCGCAGAATTTGATCCAAACCAATGGTGAAGTTCAATTTGGTATTAATAAGTCCACCATCATACGAAATTGGGCTCTGGTTGGCCTTTTGATGTATTAGCAATCAATTGAAATTGGTGTACATTTTCAAGGAATTTAAAAAGAAAACTCGCTCAAAAGCACATTTTAACATCATTCATCAGAAATGTACCTATTTCCTCCCTTTATACCCAACGACAGCCCTCATTTCCCTTCATTTATCGGGTTATTGAAAAAAGATGGCACAAATACCAATCCGAAAAGGATGCCTTTAGCACAGTTTATATACAAAGAAAGGTAATTTTTAGCACATTTATAGCTTATTTCCATATCGTCAGTTTAAAAAGCTTTTAACTTTTGGTAGAAATACTGTAATAGTTAAGTTTAAATGAGTCAATTTGTTTGCGATAAAATTAACCAGTAGAACATACATCTTTATTTAATTCCACAAACTGTAAAATTTGGTGAAGCATACTTACTAAGTGGCATGATATTTCTCTCGGTTCAGTATTACATTTGTCATTTCGTGATTTGTCAACCAAAGTGCTGGTGTCACCTTGATGAGGAAGTCAAGGTCACAACACTCGTATTTACTATTGCAGTTTATGTACAAGTTTGGTCAAGGAATAAGTTCACTTTCTGTATTCCTTTATTTTGCCGAACCATGATTTTACTAGTTATATGTGTAGGAAGTAGGGTTTATAAAATGGTTTTACTAGAATAACGTTGGGGTTAATTATGCTACAAACAATATAAATGTACTTTAAACTGTTTATTGGTTTAAATTAAAGGATTTGTTTGGTCATTTATCTGAAATGGGTTAGGTCTTTGAGTCACGGACCTGTACTTGTTAAAAGGGGCAGTGATTGGCTCAAAAGGTAGATGGAAGCAGCACAATATTTAAGTTGTAAAGTGTTTCGTGATTGGTCATTAATAAAGATATGGGAAAGAAATCAGATTTATTAGACAGGTATATATTTGCTGCACTTTTGCATTTGTTGAAACATCATCTCACTGCTTTTGTAAATTTAGTTTACTGGTGTGGCTTAGAAAATATGACCTTTTATTTTGATAATTTTTCAAAGGAATTTTCCTCCCATGTAAGGTGCCCACCTTCAATACGTGGTAAAACATGACAGTCACCAGGGTATCTCATTCTTGTTTATCGATTAAACTAGGGCCAATCTATTTGTTTGTTTGTTTTGTTGCTTTACGTCCCAAGTCAACAGCTATGGTCATTGCGGGACGGTCAGTTCATCTAATCACATTTTTTCCTGGGCAGGCTTGAACAAGCTGTTAACCAGTAATTCGTGCAATACTTTCGCTTGTAACTGACAACAACCCTTCTTGAATGAATCAGCGGAAGGGAGGAGAATGACCGTAGAAATTATTTCATGATCAATCTCCACAAAAGTATGGGACCGGGCCGGGATCAAACTCGCGACCCCTGGATCTGCAGTCAGACGCGCATCTGTAGCCAGACACGTTACCGACTATGCTACGCGGCCCGGTAGGGCCAAAAGGCTGTAATTCTATGGCAGCCTCATTGTGATTATAGAGTTCCTGGACCTCATCTTACTTAAAACCTATAATGGAGGTCTATGGAAAAAGATTTATAGGTCTGAAGCCAGTAGATCAAATTGAAAAACACATATAACACCCGTGTATTATGACTTAAATAAACATTTCAATTTGACTTATAGTGACTTGACATTTCACTTTAAAAAACAAACTTGGGAACCCTTCCTTTTAAAAGGAAATTTTCATTCCATCTAAAATTTTAATGTGATGAGCATTTGATATCATTAACCCTTTCAAGACCAATGGAATTTTCTATAAAGAAACATACGGTTAATAATCTGGAAAAACGGAACATCAGAAATAGAGAGAACCTATAATACTAGAAAACAACAGATTCGGTTTTATTGAGTCTGTTCATGAAGTCAGAATGGTTCATTGTACATATTGGGGGGGGTCACAGGGTTGCAAGTTCCGAAATTTATTGTAGTTCTTTCAGTGAAGATCGATTTTGTCTTAGCAAACAGTACAGACCCCGATGCAATTTTATCTGGGTCTTCACTGTTTGACAGTATTTGTCACCGTATCCGTTTTTTGGGGTTTCTGGTCTTCAATGGTTTTAATATGGTCATAAATAAGTGCATTAATAGCTTAACCCTTTTAAGACCAGAACCACTTAGACGTGTACTGTGACAAACAGCGAAGCCTGATGAAATGCCGCATAAGGAGGTATTTCACCAGGGTCTGCACTGTTTGCTAAGACAAATAAGGCGGCGTTTCATCAGGGTCTGCACTGTTTGCTAAAACAAATAAGGCAACATTTCATCAGTATCTGCACTGTTTGCTAAGAAAAGTCGATTTTCAGAGAAAAGGAAGTATTATAACCTATATCCTCTCGATGTATACATTGAACCATCCTGACTTAAACTGTATCAAACTTTATTGAAAATTCCATTTGTCTTAAAAGGGTTAAGATAGAAATACATCTGCTTATCTACGATAGATGGATTAATCATATTTTATGATGTTTTTACTACTCTTTTGTAGAGACAAGTATCTACACTGTAAACAAAACAACGTCTACACTGTTGCTAAATGACCAGAATTCTACGGTATAGAGCTGAAAAACAACTGTGTCTTCAACTGTGATTGTGTCTAAACTGGTGCATACGATCATTCGACTGTGATGTTACGGTGGACCCTCACATTGGCTAACTTTTATACTACATATATCAATATACTACCCTACCTAGCTTAGCTAATCCAAGACATAGATAAATATTGTTGACAGCAAAGGAATCGATCAGGAACACCAGAGCTAAAGACTTACTAATAAAAATAAATCCTTACCTTTTACAGTTTCAGTCTGATATTAACAATAAACTATTTTTGTTATATTTTTTATTTTATAGGAAGTAAACAGGATCTATTTAAAAGATAAGGTTTCATATTTCGATCACGTGTTATCGTGTAGTGATTCATTTGTTTGATCAATGAAATTTTATTGACGTACAAATAAAGTACAGGTGCACTATTTTGCTATATTGATTGGAGATATTGGCCCGGTAAATAACCAGACCATATAGTTCATCTAGTAAGATCCTATTAGTCTAGCTCCTAAACCTTGACGTTTTTGTCAATTTAACTTTACTTTTCATTCAGTATAACTTGATATCACATAGCTAGTCTCATCTCTTCTCTTTTATTCTCACCTAGTCACAAATATTGCTATCATAGAAGAAAGATGAAGACTAAAGAAATTATTAATTTAAAATGAAACTGTCATTTATTAAACAGAATATGATATCAGACAAGTGGCTAGTCTAGGATTCCCTCCTAGCATAACCAGACTAAAATCCATTGTACTCGTATTTACAGACGTTAAGCCAAATTAAATACCACTCATCTGCTTCTTAGGTTAATAGAATTGATAATAAAGTTGTACTTATTTTGAACGTTTTCTGGTAAAATAGGCTTTATATAGCATTTCATTCAAATAAACTGTCAATCCTTTATTTTGGTTTAATCATGTATAAACCAATTTTGTTTCTCTTCAACACCTTCAAAGCCTGCTATTTCACTAGGTAAGGGATGCCCTCCAGTAAAATATTTTACTGACCGTATCAAGGCGGTACTTCTTTTGTGGATCTTTTATGTTTTTGTTCTGTCTTGTGTTTGCTATGTCTTTGTGCGCGTCTGTTTATATGTGCTTTGTGGTCACCTGCTGGGAAAGGGCTGAACTCTTGGCTCTCGTTTGTGGTGTCTAACTGTGAGTTTATCAATTTTCCATTGGTATACTGGGTCAGCTGTAGTACTTGATTGTATCGATTTCTGATCTTTGCACCCTTACTTACTTTGAAACAAATAATAGCCATCAGAAGGGATGGCAAACCCCCCGACCTCAAAGTTAATGATAAGCAGTTACAAACTGCTTTACTAGTATATATATTTGGTGATATAATACTGAGTGTCAATGCAAGCTAATATGGGATGATGACGATTATTGAGCTCACAGGCTTTCCCCTATAAAGTTCATTCAAGGTAGATAACTCAAAGGGGTAGCAAGGGAGAGCAACCATTCTTGCATGTGGCACATCGGCTTGACCTGACATATATGTATACCAAATATCATAAATGTATCTAAAGGTATAAAGAGTTATTGAGTGTAAAAGCTTTCCACTCTAAAATTCATTCAAGGGAGAAAGCTGAAATGGGCAGCAAGGGGGGAGCAACCATTCTTGCACGTGACATATCATCTTGACCTGATATATATCTTAGACTTATTACTGTATCCATTTCAAATGTATTGTACTGTATATATGATGTATCTGTTGTATCTTGATATACTTTTATATTTGAATAAAATATTGTATACACTAAGTATGACGTCACAATACAAGTATTTCCCTATCTTGATAAAACTGTTATTCGGAGCAAGTTTATTTTCAAACAAGAGAACGGAGGTCTGCGACAAACAAACAGACAGAATACCAGACAGGAAAACAGAGAGATTTTGTTGGTCGAGCTCACAGCCCTCGAAACACTTGTCAGGCGCTCTAACCAACCCGGCTACTGGGGTGGTCTAAAATTCACCAACAATCACTTTCACTGAATTGACCGATTCAGGGCGTTTTGACTTGAGGACGTCTCTATCTGAATAAGTCATGTTTTAAACAAGGGGCAACAAGGAGGTAGGCATAATTTGCTGCTCGAGCTCACAGCTCTCGGAATACTGGTCAGGCGAACTTAACACAAGCTACCCGGTGGTCCAATTCCACTTCCTACTTTCTTAGAATTGACCGTATAGCTTATCAGAGAAATCAGCGTTATTTGGGCTGATTTCGTAAAAAGAAGCTGATTTTTCTGATCAGCTATACCCATTCGGACAGTTTGACTTGGGGATGGCTCTGTATGGAGGTACATGAATGACTTTGTGTCAATAGCGCACGGTGTCACATTCTACACCTGGGCCCAGACCTGGAAATGTTTATTCCATAAACCTCCATTATAGCTTTTATGTAAGCTGTGGTCCTTACAACTCTTAAATCACAATGAAGCTGCCATTAAATTACAGATTGGACCTAGTTCAATCAATAAACAAGAATGAGATACCCCGGTGACGGCCATGTTTTACCACTTTTTGGCCCCTGAAGGTGGGTATCCTACATGTGAGGAACATTTCATTTAAAAAAATCAAATGCAAGGTCCTTTTTTCACATGTTAATTAAATCAACAAAAGTAGCGAAGTGTTGTTTTAAGAATGCAGCATATATATTTCGGGCTAATACTAATGATTTCATTCCAATATGTTGATTATTGACCAATCACGCATCACTTTAAAACTTAAATCTAGTGCTGAGCTTCCACCCACCGTTTGAACCAATCACTGCCCTTTTTATAACTACACTTAGATAGTGTCTGTGCTGCGGCGCGAGACAATTTTAAGTGTACACAAGTTCTGCACTTCCCACTATTGATCTTAACATGCAAGTGATCACAAATGGAAGAATTAAACAGTCACCAATTTTTCACCGAACTATTTTCAGAAAAGGATCTTGATTCAGGAGACTTTGAGCCATGGACCTCTGACCTCCCACTATGAAACTGACCTTGAGACGGGGTGACTCGGTATTGAGCTCCAGATATGACCTGGACATATGAAGATGGCAACGAGACGTTTGCTCTGCATGTTGCCTCGTTTAGGTCAATATGCACGTGAAATATTTTCCGAATCGGGACAGGGGTTCAGGCGAAAATGCGGCAGACATAGGTTCTGCACATGTGACCTTTGACATTCTGTTTTGACCTTTTAAAACCTCGGATTAGAGGGACTGGGATCTTCGCTTTTCATATATATTGACATTTTTGTGTCGTATATGAAATAATCACATACCGCATTTCTTTGATGTCGCATGATCATATTTATACGGCCGGGTGTTATTAATAATATTAACATTTTCTTTTATCACTATCAAAATGAAATTATCTTATCGTATCTTATATCTGGACTCAAAATGAGGCTAAATTGTGTTTATGGCGCTGAAACATTGTAGTCCTTAAGTACGTACTTTGTCAACACTCTTCGTCCTATACCAGTCATTGACTATTTGCCTACTAGTGTCGTCTGCTGATAACCTGTTTAAACAGTTTGGACCCAGATCAGGCCTCGAGGTTATAAAGCTTGAGTTCATTCTCAGACTCAAAATAAAGCGCAATGATTGGCTGTTTGCGGACACGTGTCCGCAAGCAGCCAATCATTGCGCTTTATTTTGAGTCTGAGCTTGTACTCAAGTTTTATAACCTCGAGGCCTGGCCTGACAAAATGTCGGGCCTGATCTGGCTCCAAACTGCTTGACACTGAAAGAATGTTTCGAAAAACTTGATATTGAATAAAAAGTCAGCAGACGACAAATAACTTGTAGGCAAAAGGTTAAAGATATAGTTCACCGTCTATAGGTGAAACCCAATCAAGTTAAAATATATAAAATCACACATGCGCACAACAAAATGCGATCGCACTAAGGCTAGCATGCGCAGTTGTGGCCCACATTCGGAAAAGCATGTGCACGAACAGCTGGATGGAATCTACTTGCGAGATTATACTTCACATGCTGTCTTAACTTGGTCCTCGCTTACGCAGATGCGCATGTCTTTTTCGCATAGATCAGTATAGATATACCTCATTTGCATATTGAAAAATACACAAAGTTTCTAATACATACAGTCACTTCTATATTCGGCGTTATATGATACATGTACCAGCGGTTCGTCACATTAAGGGAGTTCAAAAGGTGTGCTTATAAAAGACAAATATTAGTGCTCATATGTGCATTACATCGGATCGATAGACCTGTTAAATCGTGTTGCTTTGTGTTGTCGTGTGGTGTTTTACTCTGATAAATAACCTTTTAATCAATTTCGCCTATTAAAGATGCTTAGTCTGTAACTTTGAACATTTTTCGAAAACTTTTCTTTTCTTTTTCTTTTTAAATATAATTAAGTTACGTTTTTACAATAAATATGTTCAGTTCAGCTGAAAACTGCATGTAAAAGTGAATTATCTTGTTAAAACAGCTGTTTTGCTCTTGTTTGTAATTATTTACGTCCCTCCAATAATTCTGGACAGCTGATTTTTAACATAAATGCTGTTGTTTTGATAATGATAATTTATTAAGATTTACGAAAATCGTAAAATGTTTACCTGAATTTGAGTATTTTTGCTGTGTTCTTGAAAAATAGAAACATTATTTCTAAAATTAAAAAAATCAAAAGAAACAGACTATGCAGCTTTAAAGGGAGGCAGAAAGCAGCATACTACTAACAACAACTAAACAGTAGTGACAGCAACAACAACAGTAGTATTGACAAAATGATGAAGGAAGAGGAGACGGAGGAGAAGACCCCTTTATTGGGTAATGGAATCTCCGAAATAAATTATACAGAGGAGGGATCTAAGGAGAAATCGTAAGTTTATATTTTGTATATTTGTTTTTTTGTAGGTAGATGACCTCTGACATTTCTCTTTTTTTAAAAGATGGTAAATAGATAAACAAAAACGACTGGGGCCAGTCTATGCAAAAAATCACGAATGATGTACATGAAAGCATGAATGATTCATTGAAACCACAATTTTTCGTTTTAACTGACTATATTTGCCGTCTGCTGATAACCTTTGTTTGGACTGCGACCAGGCCCGACAAAAAGAGACGAGACGTAAGACCTGATATGGACACATGCTGTTAATTTTGGAGAAAAAAAAAACCGTACAAAATTAGATAGATCAACACACAGCACTTTGAAGTATTGTACAAGATTGAACTCGGCCCTTGCAATGCAAATACATTGTGAGTTTTTCTTCTTCATACGTTGATGTTTACAACGCTTCCGGAGGGACTTGGCATACTTGAGCGTTATTATTGCATAAATTCAACGAAAAAACAACAACAACAACATTTGAGAAAAAATGGCACAATTAATTGTGACCGTTTAACATTTAACGCATGAAGGAGGGTCTGGATGGGGGAGGGGGTCTGATATTCACTATTCATTAAAAATTTAGCCCATTATTCATCTCATTAAAATTTTGGGTTATTCATTGAAATAGATCAATTATTCATTAAGAGTAAGAAAGGTGGCAAGAAATCTGATTATTCACTTTTTTTTTCTTTAATTCATTAAAAAAATAGAATTATTCATTAATTTTTATACCCTCATTATCAACTTTTCATTATTTTTTTGGCTAATTATTTTCTATTCATCATAAAAAAGGTCATTATTCACTAATCATTATACCCCATCCAGACCCTCATGAAGTATGTGTATGGGCTGTGTGTTAGCGAGTGGATTATTGCCCACACAGATGCACAAACCATACCCAGCAGGCACACAACTTTAAAACGACGTATCAACTCGATATGACGTTGTTTTGACGTCATGTGCCTGCTGGGTACAAGATGTTGCTTATTGCACATGTATGCATATCCATGTATGTATTGCTAGATACAAGAAGCTAACATTTGAATATGTGTGCCATAAGAGTGATTAACAGATCAGGTGTAGTAATAAAACGAGTAGGTTGAGGTCTTATTGATGCATGAATTGCATGGCTTACCAATTTTGTCACTTAAACTGATAATTGCATGATTATATGAAATTCGAACAGTGTGACATTATCATGTACTTAATTAGTTCAGATAAGATGTCTTAATTTAGCAGTATCACTGTGTAGATACGACGAAATTGATAATTGGCCCGAGTATGCGAACGGCTTAAAGTTATACAACGTGAATAAATCCTTTCTCACATATTAGCAAATAAATTACAAATAAAAAATGCAGTTAACTAATAGGAGTTGGTATCACTATGGAGGGCCTGTCCTTTTTAGTATGTTGAAAATATTCAAAGCCTTTCCCGCCAAAATTGCGATTTTCTACAAATCATGACAATGAACAAATTTGCCTAATCGCTGGCACCCGTTGCTAATTTTTTCAAGAAAGCAGTGGAAACCTAGTTATGAGATGAAATTTGTTTACACATATATTATTGCCAAAATATTTACAGCAAGGGGGTTGGGTCACATGTTCTCACCACATTAGTTTCGACCCTTCCCCATACGTTCTGGGTAAACATAATAGCTTATAAACATGGCTATATACAATACATATGTATACTAAATAAGTTATGAGTAAAGAAAAACATATAGTAATATAAACAATAGTATAAAAATAAGTAAATGAATTATCTAAATAAATAAATGAAAAATAGAAAGGAAACAATCTATATATAGATAGAAAAAGTGAACTAAGGTACTAAAATAGCTAAGTAAATAATTATATAAATATGTATATGAATATATAAAAGACAGTAAAACAGTACTAATTAAAGTAAATAACTAAGTAAATATTTGAATAAAAATATAAATAAATGAATAGAAAAACAAAATATAAGACTACTACGAGAAACCCCTTCAGTTTGAGAATAAAATGTTTAATTTGGTCATCGAGTATTGGTATTTACTTATCAAGATATGTATCAAGATGATTTTCAAACAAAGAGTCAAAAAGTTACTAAAACGTTTAGCAGCATGTATATATCTGTGGACAGCCTTGAACAGGACATTATTGTTTTCGATATTCCAGTTATCATTGCCAAAAAGAATCAAACTAATGCTCAGGGACTGAAAACTCTAACTGTATCATTGAAAACCTGCCTTTCGTTTGTGAATTTTCTGCAATGAAAGAAGTAGTGGATGGCGCCCTCTTAGGCTCTACCACGCCACACAAATCAAATAAAGAATTATCACGGATATAATTTCTAAAAAGACCATTATTAAGATAACTGTACCTATCTCTAAGTCGTGCATGTAATATATCTATTTTCTATGGTAAAATAAGGAGGAACACATGCTTTAATGAACTTTGAGGTACATGTAATATGTTTTTAAAGGCTTGTAATATTGATAAGTTTTTAAAGTCATCATCAAGGCATTCCCATAGCCTAATGGAAGATGGAATACATGAATTTTGCGTGATACAAAGTAAGAAAGTAAGATCAGAAATCGATACAATCAAGTACCACACCTGGCCCAGGATACCAATGGGAAAGTGACAACTGCACAATTAGACATCACAAACGAGTTCTATTTAAGGGCACTGAGATATTTCTGTTATTTCTCAGGGGGTTATCTGAAATGTTACTAACTATAGGAGAAATTAAGTCTTGAATATATGAAGGCACCATGTCAGTATCGACATCATACATGAAAGAGAGTCTATTATGCTGCCTTCTTTGTGATAGAGTTGTCCATCCCAGGGCTCGAAATTTTTTTTTGACCTACTCGTCCTGTGGGGCAAGTGGTCTAAATTTTTCACTCGTCCTTACTCCAGTTGAACTCGTCCTTAAGTCTGGTATTCTAAAAAGAGACAAAACACATAATTCAGATACATCATTCAAGACATTTTTTTAAAAAATATTTTCCAACAAGAATATAACTCTTAACTAAAGATATAATGGATGAACCTATTTTATATTGTCACACATGTGATATTGCGCGGATTCATCAAAAAAAAAATCAAATATCATCTTAATCTAGGAAAACCTTAAATTATGATTTATAGTTATGAAAAAATATATCAAATATAAAAATAGAAAATAATCATATAATGTGTCGAATTAATTACACCAAATTGTGTTATCCTTAGGTTAATGTGACAGGGTGTCTTTTTAATCAGTTGGTTTATTGCATGGCTATTTTTACCAACAAAACAAGTGAAGATATTTACTGTTATTTATTATATAATGCCTATTCCATGCAATATTATGGTAAATTCCATTGAAAACGCCAACATCAGGGGATCCTGCGGTATCCTGCGGTAATCAGACTGACCCCCGTTTTCGTATACAGAGATAAAATCCGGAACGTCGGCTTTATTGCGGTCGGCCGTGGCCGGCCGCTTATATAAACATCAATGTAAACACACATCAAATTCAGGTTTTGACTGAACCATTATGCCGTGCTTAGGCTATATTTTATTTGCTGCCGAACAACGAGTGGGGTACCAAATATCGCGGGTTGACCTACAGCGCGAAGTAAACTGTCCGTGAAATCTGTAGAGCTATCTTTAGCGCGAGGCAAGCTCGTTTGCTAATTTCACAAAGAGGGCGTCTATTTGCCCTGTCGCTTTTATAACGCAATAAGTATTAGCTTTTCAAAAAAGCTGCCGAAAGTGAAACGTCCCAAAGTCAAAACGTCCTTGATTGGCAAAGAGTGCGAGCGAACTTCACATCATTAAACGTACTTATGTGATTGTCATCCACATCTGATCACATAGAATTACTATGAATTCAGGCACTGTCTTATGACGGTCATGACAAACAGGTTTTATGCCCCCAAGGGGTGGCATATAGTAATCAAACTGCCTGTCCTTAGTGTCCTAAGTGTTTGAGTGTTCATATCATATCCGGTGTATATCTCCTATATTATTTTAGGTAGGAATGCCAAAATTCGTGTCTTAATGCATTTAGGGTCATGGAGCGTCACGCAACTTTACCACTGCCACCAGATCTAGAAAAATCGTGTCACGAGCATAAATCCTAGGAATCCCAAATTTGGTTTGTGAACACATCCTGGGGTCACGGAGTCTGTGCATATACAATTAAGCGACCACTGTGACCTTGATTTTCTGGCATTAGTTTTAAGAAAAATGTGCTGTCTAGTGTTGTCAAATGATTTTCCATAAATGTGTCGCGGGCTAGATACATTACCATAACAAACCATGCATAAGCCGGTTGCTTTCAAAAGATCAAGCAACATACTCGCTGGAAGCATGTGTAAAATGATAGCAAATCACAGTTCAGATGTTAATAACCAGAGCTTACTATAAATCTACATGGACAAGCTCTAGAAGTTTAAAAATGGAAGCATGCAGTGGGCAAGAATACATACAATAATAGGGCTAAACGACCGCCAGCTTTTTTGAAAAGCTAATACTTGTACTTTCAAAACCCTTAGGCCGAATTGATTTTCCAATGTGTCCCGGTATTTAGTTCAAAGATCAACCAGATTTTACCGGGTTGCATTTACTGCTGACTAGTGTAAACATCCAGTCACATTTTGACATTTTAAACCTACCAACGATCTTTCTTCACTGTGTTTGTGTTGCTTTTGCAGACTGTAAAACATGCTAGTTAGTTCTTTTTTTTTCTCAAAAATAATTACAAAACCAAAAAAATCTACTCGTCCTGTGGGGCTAGCAAATGGCAATTTCCACTCGCCCTTACCGAACTTCCACTCGTAAATACGAGTGGACGTGTACAATTTTCGAGCCCTACATCCACGTTCTTGTACAGGTTCTCCAATGATACAGATCTAGTTAATCCTGTAACAAATCGGACTGCTTCGTTTTGGATCTTTTGTAATGCTGTGAGTCCTGTTCAGAGCATCCATCCCATACGACTGACGCATATTCTACAATTGGTAGGAGATATGACATATGCATCTGGTTTAGAGCATTTCTACTAATAGAGTATTTAAGTTTACGCATTATCCCCAGAGTAACACGACTTTCCATTGTTACCTGAAAAATAACTACAGCAAAATTGTCTTCTCTTCGAATTTAGTTAAGTCCAGATTATTTTCTACAGGGGTCTTATTGTATTGTTTGTTGTTGCTCCTATTGTCTGTGGGTTTGTGTTTGGTCCGGTTATTGTAATGCAGTTATTTGTGGCCTTTTTTAAGTTTTGAGAGAGAGCTGGCCCCAAGGTTATAAAACTTATTTCAGGCTCAACTGAACTGAGTACGAAATTTAATCTGCTCTTAAAATGTTAAAATGCCAACAATAGTTGGCATTTTAACATTTATTAGCAGGATATTTACACCAACGAAGAGTTTAACAACAATAAAAATCATTATTTTCAGCATTTTAGCTTAAATCAGCAGTTGAAATTTCATGCTCAGCTGAGTTGAGCACAAAAACAAACCTTTATAACCTCAAAGCCTGGTGGCTCTACTTTAAAATTTGATCTTTCTTTATGTGTGGGTCATTGTTTGTCTGTGTTCTGATGCCTCTTTCTCCGACGGTGCCGTGGATTGGTCTGTGATTTCCTGGCTGTTTGCTGGCATAATATTTTTTTCCAGTTGTCACCATCAAATAGATTCTTCGCTAAAAATAAAGTTGGTTGATGTCCACTTGACGTTAAGCTGTAATAATAGTCGAAAGGGCATTGCGCTATGAAGAAGTAAAACGGATTATTGTAATAAATGATAAAGGCTGACATGGCCAGATTGCGGAACTTACTTTTACTTACTGTTTGTCTTGGTTGGTGGCTGATGCTTGTCTTTTGCTTGGCCCACCCTCGGGGAGGTGGGGGGAGGGGGGGGGGGGTAACTACCTATATATGACATACTTCGGATGTGCGGCCCGTATAGCCCCCTTTTTCAGCGCTGCCAGGTATACGATAAGCACCCCCTCCCCCCCCCCTTTTTAAGAAAACGTATATGACTGACCCCGTTTTTCATCATTGTTATATGAATGGTCCCATTTTCTGACATTCCTGTTTGAAAATACTCATAGTTTTGCTCAGATATTCAGCTCAGAAACCAAAATTGTAATATTTTTTTTGTAAACTTTGTTTACAGACAGCAAAGAGGGTATATAAAAACCAAAGAACAGTATAATATGATTATGTAAACATTTTGTTCATTCAAGTATATTACATGAATAGGTCATTTTTTCGAAGACCAGGTATATGATTGGGATAGGTTTAATAAAACTGACCCACACAACCGTTCCAAAATTACCATTACCCTCAAGTTACCCGCCCCCCCCCCCGCCCCCGAGGGCCCACCATGGCTCAACTTGAGGTTTTCTTTAGCCCTGACTATCTGTGAGTGGTTAGCCATTTTCTTCGTTTCATCACAGTGTGTTTTGGTTAGTTTGTCTCTCTGTGATGATGCATTGCATAAGTTTAGAAGCTTCTTTGAGAGCGAAAGCAATTTTTGTATTTTTGTGTTTTAAAATCAACAGAATCCAGGGCGAAGATTTGGTACCAGTAACATGCACCTCATCGGTTCTTTAGGCTGTCATCCGTTCTAAGGCGGTGATTCTGTTGTTGCTGCAGATTCATTGTTCAAATGCTTCCCATTAGTTTATGGAGCTTCTGTGTTTGGGTATTGTTTTGCTATGCATTATTAAGTGCCCTTTCTAGTTTTGCAATCATCTTGAAGAAGAAGAGAGAACGGGTAGATTTACATTTATTATTTTCACTGTTGGTGTTATGTGGCTCTTCCTCATGAAACGCTTCACGAAAGTTCACGAATATAACGAAGATTTTAGCGAAAATTAATCAGTCTCAGCTCAATGTTGGCAGGCTATACTCACACTGGTAAATGTATACGTCGATTTGGTGGTATTTACGCTTATTGCCGGTACCTTAAAGACCGGAAGTGGTAGATATTGGCGTTAATATTATGTAGAAAAACATGCCATATACCTAAAGGACTATAGAATTGGATCATTTTTAAGTATTCAGTATTGGCATGGCGTTTTATGTAAGCATTTAGGAATAGATTCGAGTACCGATCATCCAGATCGGTACTCGAATCTATTCCTAAATGCTTACATAAATCGCCATGTGCATGCCTAATACTTAAAAATGATCTAATTCTATAGTCCTTCAGGCATAAGACATGTTTTCTATATATGATTTAACACCAATATCTACCACTTCCGGTCTATGAAGTACCGGAAATACGCGTAAATACCAGCAATTCGGCATATACATTTACTAGTGTGATACTGGTGCAGTAACTGAGACTGTAATAGTTATTTTTCTAAGCCAAATACCTACCCTACGTTTTGTGCTATTGACGTTGAAACGTTGAACTGAAAAAAAAACATATAAGAAAAAAAAACATTTATTTTATCCAGATTTCCAAATCTCGTGTTACACCATTAGGCCATGGGATAGATATGGGTGTGCTACCCTCAGGGGGAATTTTGCAGACTGTGTTTTTCATAAAGCACAATATCCTATAAGTGTTATAAGTTTTTTTGAAAGATGTAAGCCTTATGAAAAGTGTCCCGTAAGCCTGTGGCATCGTGTTACATACGTTACCGAATGTTTAAGTCAAAAATGTTATGAGACATTCAAATGAATTAAAGTTAAAAGTTTCTATACAGCTCAATCATAAAGCAACAAAACCATATTATTCAAAACCTAATTAAACTATATGTTACTTACGAGACATTTTGCATTATTTCCCTATTTCTGGGAAATTATTATGCATGTAGTTTTTTTCTGAAATGTTTATTGCTTATTATTGGGTCTAGTTTTTGATACTGCTACAAAGACAATCAACTGACCTATCAAAAACTGCATAGATCAGCTCCCTATCTTTTATAGAATATTTTTATAGACTTTAGAAAAAGCTACCACCTTATTTTTTTTAATAATAACAAAACACATTTGGAGCGTAGTGGCTCAGTGGTAGAGCACTTGACTCGAGACCGATGTCAATACGTTGTGTCCTTGAGCAAGACACATTAATTCTTGCTTAGTACTGGTTCAACCCAGGAAGACCCGTCCCGACGTAACTGAAATATTGTTGACTGGGACGTAAAGAATCAAATCAAACAAAAACAAATGCATTTTTTTGCTAAAAAGCATGGAATAAAGTCTTGACTATTAAAAAACAAATATATTCAGCTGGCATTTAATGAGGATTGCCATCAGTAGTAAATTATACTTGAGTAACAGGCTTATCTTGAAACCAGAATGCAAATAGTAACGTAACAAACGTAACATCCAAAATGTCTGCTAATGGAACCCCTCCCCTATTGAGGGGTTATTTGGTACACTATGATTTTCTGAAGCTACATTAAGTGTATAGAAGAATATAAGATGCAAAACGGCTCATGCTAGCTTCTGGCAGTTTGATCTGTACTGTGTTACAGCCATGTTACCTCCGTTACCCTATACAAGTCTCTCAAATTCTATTATGCAGATACAAAGTTAAATTTAATTCACATTTATTAAAATGCTTATTGCATTGAAAGCTCTTAAATAAATGCACCCAACAGTCAGTATGCAACAAAACAATCCACATATATAAATATCAAATATTACTACAGCTGTATTAAGTACAGTGCTATCACTTGACCATTGACTTTCATAATACCGCCAAAGCTTTGTTCATTATAGTTTACTACAAACTCATTATATAAGCCACAAAATAATATTTGTTAGGTCATGCGCAGATGTAGGATTACCCTGCAATATCAAAGTTTGCAACGTTACCCTAAAAATAGGAACTTCTATAGTGTAATATGAACTCATATTGTGATAATATCAAATTATTTCTTATTCTTACATGTAAATATTTTTTAATTGAAAGTAAATGACTAGCAGTATAATTGTAACTAATATAGGCACCTATTTTTCAGTTATATATGATATTTTTATATTTATAATCAAAGTGTAATAAAAGCTATATATGGTGGATATAAATCGCTGCCATTTGAGGGCTCAATTATGAGAAAAATGGTGAATATTGTCTTTATCTATATAAGGCATATTACTGAAAAACTGATTGAAACATTGGTGATGAAGAGGAAGATACTTGAACTTAAAGCACATAAAACACCACAGAAGTCTTTTTTTTATCAAAATGTAATCAGCATTTAAAGAACTGCCTATTTAATGGTCAAATTATTTCTTAAAAGGGTTAAATGATATTGTTTATCCAAATCGTAATAATTCTGTCCACTTATGGCAACTGTCATGCCTGTTCTTATAGTCATCATCTATTTGTATCTAAAGCATGTGCAGATAAATCAAGCAAGCATATTTGATATTGATACTTATCACAGTTAAGGCTCAGTCAAGCATGTGCAAATGTGTGGATATGCCAGAATCATCGCTGCTCTCATACACAAATACTATATATAGATTAAGACTTAGACCAAAATTTGGCCCCACTGTGTCAGCACTGGGCCATATGCGATAAGTTCCAGCAATTAATGTGGTGGTCTAAATCTTTATTTGAGCATTTATATAGTATGATAAATAGGTTCATTTTTTCATCCTATGACAATGAGACTGGTACTTTTGTTTTTGTTAAATCTGTGATAAGATATTCAGTATTTGGTATACTATATCATACACAACACATAAAATAAATGAAAGAAGAGGCACTGCTTTATCAATATCTGACATTTGCAACAATATCCTTTACAATATGGAAGAACTGAATTCTTTTGGAGGTCATTTGGCAAATGATATATGCATAGATACTTATTAAGTTATGCACACTTTTGTACCCGTGACAATGTTGATACTTTTCCACACAATATTCTAAACATTTAAAATATAACTTAAATTAACTCTTATGTGATCTGGTCAAGTTTGGTCTTACTTATATTTGGTTGAAACGGCCTTACAAATTAAAATTGGTATTGTAAGTGCCTGACCTGTTTCCCTTGATATGTTTATATCACATGTGATCATTGCCATGTTAAGCCCACCATTATAACTGCTTTCCCAATTTTTACACAAATGTTTGTTCTAAATAAATCATTTTTTTATAAAGTTCACATTGCCCATTGACAAGTAAATGATCAGAAGATTGAAGTTGATTTGATAACAGTTTTATTAATTAAACAATGAAAGTTATGCTGAAGATAAACTAAAATCATTTTGAAGCTAAATATAAATTAATGTGTCTTCACCTGTCTACACTAATGGGGGTATAAAACTTGATATGGAGACAGTCTAAATAAAAAGCTACTGATTACAGACATGCATAGTACCAAATGTAACATGTATCTTTTTATTCTACCAGCTTAAAGATGCTTAATTCTATATGAATTGTAAGCAAATATTATTTGTATCCTACCACGTTTAGTAATTAGCAGCTTTGTATCACAAATGAACTTAAATATGCAAGAAATTAGCCTGTATCATGTCACTGACTATGTTTGTACAATGTGAGCATCAGTGAACTGGGTACACAAAACTATTCAGTTGCTTTTAAAGTTTTAAATACCGGATTGAATCAAACTAAGTTTCCTTCAGGTAAATACTGTGGGTGGTAAGGAGGTGCGATCTCTGCTGCAGCTTTCAGAGAGATGGCCCTGTCATATTTGGCTTGTTGGCAGAATAAAATTTGCTTCACTTGAGGTAAATGTCAGTTTGGGTTGGGGCCTTTTAGTCAATCCTATTCTTCTTGTCTGGGAGGAACCCCAACTTGACTGGAAAATTGTTGACTTGGAAGTTAAGCTTTAACTCAATAAATCAATCAATCCAAATAAATATTACAACAATCTAAATCCATGGTATCTTAGCATTACAGGTAAAATAAATATCATCTTTGACAACATTTTCGACAACAATAGGACCATATGATATATTTTATATGATTATACATGATACCTTTACAAATTTGACAGAACATGGGAATTGTCTTTATTCAGCTGTTACTTGAATTATATCATATTCTCTTTATTTATGAATTATAAAACCTATATAACCTTGGCCAAATCAATTAAATTATTATTTTGTTTTAAAAGAATATGTTTTGCTAAACTAAATTCGCATTGGTAATGTATTTTAATAATAATTATTATGTTCTATTTTAGACAAACCGGCAGCTATATATCTTATTAATGCAAAACAATAGGTTTAAAATGAATTAAAATACCCCATGATGTATAATTTGAAGCAAAAACTAGGCATTAAATAGAATGTATTATAGTTAGTAATATACATTACATATAATAGAACAAGCAACAGAATGATAATTTACACCAGAAAAAAAATATCGCCTGACCCTATCTTTTATCAATAGAATGCTCATATTTTGGTATAGTCCGGCAGAATTTTGGCGAATTTTAGGAGGACCTGGAACTTGATTTTAAAGTTTTTTCTTTGTTGATTCTGGTAGTACATACATTGTCTTTGAAAAATCCGAGTGATGCCACTCTGGAATCATTGAGCATTTCGATAATTTCAAGATGGCGTCTAAGATGGAAGCCATTTATAAGTGAAAATATTGTGTGGCACAGAAAATATGTATCAAACCCATTTTCTTTCTTAAATTGTGTGCTATGAAGTTGGAATCTAATTGTAGACACTTAGCTTGTAACCAAATAAAAAGAATGAAAAGAATGCGGACTAGATGGACTATGGAAACCTAGTATTTTACCCAACTACCAAGAAATATAAACAAATTCTGGAAAATGCCTAACGTAGAGCAGCACGTTTAGTTCCTGAATTACACGGATTAACCTATAAAGAGCGTTTAATCGAGTTGAATCTTCCTATACTGGACTACCGTAGAAAGAGATTTGATTTTATACAAGTATTCAAGATAGTTCATAAAAAAGATGAGATTGATACATATATGAGTACATTTTTTACCTTCACAGAAAATAATCAGCTAAGAGGACATAACTTGAAATTAAATAAACCAATGCAAATAAATCAATTAAGTTACACTCATTTGCACTGAGACAATATCCCAGTTTGGAATAGCTTACCATCGGAAGTTGTAAATTCAAAGAAAGTTGTGGAATTCAAGACAAAATTAGACAAACTATGGAGATCTCAAAGGTTCGACCAGACCAACATATATTAAGTATTTCTCAATTAACTGGAAGCACTGACAAGTAAATCATTAGTTGAGGGGAATTATAAGCCGTACCCGCTTAAGAAGTTTCCCAGAAGACAAAAGGTAGACAAAAGGTAGGTAAGATGGCCACCAAGATGGCAGTTTACAACAGAAAATATAACAAAATCTTCCCTGAGACTGGTAAGCTTCAAGAATGTGCATGCAAAATTTGATTTTACTGATTTTTGAACAACAAATATTATCCTTGTAACATCCAAGTGATGCTATTAATACATCATTCAGAATTTGATATATTCAAGATGGCATCCAGGATGGTACCCGACAAGTTTTACAACCATGTGGGAGGGACATCCTACATTTAGGCATGTCTGATGGATTTGTAACAGACCAGACACCTTGCTTGATAGAGCAGCACTTTACAAACATGCATATATGAATTCTTGAACCCAGTATGCATGTATGATAAAGATGCATTGTACAAGCAGGCATATCTGAGAGTGGCACGGATCATCAGACATATCTGATATAACGGCACCTCTGTACAGGTATCACCAGACTTGTAACCACCCTTCTTCCATCTGCACTGAACTGGTAAAATGTTGATTGCAGTGGCAATTGACTAGAAGGCGTGGCCTATAGTGAGGTACCACGCCAACAGGTATGGTCTATAGTGAGGAACCACACCGACAGGCATGGTTGATGATGAGTCACACACCAGAAGGTATGGCCTATAGTGAGGCAATGCACCAATAGGTATGGTTGATAATGAGGCACCACGCCAGTAGGCATGACATATAGTGAGGCATCACACCAGCAGGCACGGCTGATAGTGAGACACCATACCAACAGGTATGGCAGATAGAGAAGCACAACACCAGCTAACATGCAGGATTGAGTGACAAAGACCCAGCAAGCATCCATCTTGCAGCAGCACTCAACCAGTAGGCATATTTGAACAGCAGCGGTGTTTGTGGTAGTAAATACAATTGGCCAGCAGGCATATACGTTGCAGCTGAAACAGCATAACAACTCTCTGGAGTGGCACTCGACCAGGCAACAGTCTTGCCTATTAAAATTTCACACCGTTAGTTGACATGTCTCTTTGATTTTCAATGGACCTGGATGTATGTCTGATTGAATTGCATCAACTCCGCAGGCATATCTGTTGAAGTTTTACCAAACATCAGCCATGTATTGCCACCAGATCATCACATCAGACATCCTTACCATCACACGTGTTTCATTATGTGGTAATGAACCAGCACACATGCCTGTTAACAAGACACAGGAACAGCAGTCATCTGTGTAGGTTACATCACATTACCAATAATGTATGTTGTAGTTGCACCTGACTAACAGGAATGCTGTACACTGTTGTACTGGAGCAGCAGGTATGTCTGTTCAAGTTACACCCGGCCAGTGTGCATGTCTGTTCTACTTGCACTAGACCATCAGCCAGTCATCATTACCACATGGTCAGCAGGCACATTTAACATTACGCATGTTTGATTATGTGGCACAGGACCAGCACACATGTCTGAAACCAAGCGTTTTTTTTCTGTAAGAGCTTCGCGAGACTAGCAGGCCTGCTGCAGCGCTCATGTCTCTTTAAACTCTGCTACATATTAAACAGCAGGCATGTTGGTTACAAGTGCACTCTATCAGCTTGCATCTCACCAGCATATATTTTTGAATCAGTTGCCACTGACTTGCAAGCACATCTGTAGTTGTGGGGGCTGAATCAGGAATATCTGTAAGACTTGCCTCAGACCTGCAGTTATGTCCCTTTTCTCATACCCAATCACAACGTTTTCAGTTGCATCGTCCGTTCAGTATACCCTGGCATTCATCTCTTCATCTTTTGGACAGAGTGTTTTTCCCAAAGAAGGAACTATGCTATTATGGTATTAATCAGATCTAGCCAAAGGTGACATGGAAAGTGGTGTGTGGATTGATGAATACAATACCCCCCCCCCCCCCAAAAAAAAATACAAAAAGTATGAGTCTGTAATTTTTTCTGTGCAGTGTTTCATAGCAAAAACCATGTAATTCCCCACTCTGTTATTGCTGCCATCCTGGATGTCATCTTGAATATTTCAAAACGCAGAAGACAACAACAATATGCCAGTCAAATTCTCCAAATACAACCACTGTTGAAAACTATCGGAAAATATTTTTTTTACTGTGATCAGGTTGAATTTTGCTTTAAAATGGTGGCCGTCTTGGACACCATCTTATATATTTGAACTTTCTGAACCAAACCAATTTTCCATTTAAATCGTTTGAATCATTAGGCCTCTAAACAGCCATAAAAAGTCAAAATTAAGTGCTTTTTATCGAGTTTATTTGTCAGATATGTCTTAAGAGCCTTACTGGCGGCCATCTTGGACGCCATCTTTAATAGTTCAACTCTGGGAATCAAACGATTTTCCATTTTAATCGTTTGCATCATTAAATAACCTCTAACATCCATAAAAATCTAAATTAAAATGATTTTTATTCAGTATGCTGGTCAAATAGGTCTTCGGAGCCTAACTGACGGCCATTTTGGACGCCATCTTTAATATTTCAACCTTCTGAATCAAAACAATGTTCCATTTTAATTGTTTGTATCATTTAGCCTATAAACATCCATAAAAAGTCAAAATTAAAATGCTCTTTATCGAGTATGTTGGTCATATACGTCTTAGGAGCCTAACTGACGGCCATTTTGGACGCCATCTTTAATATTTTAAAACGCTCAATGATGCCAGAGTGGCATCAGTTGGATTCTTCAAGTACAATGTCTGAACAACAAGAATCAGCAAAGAAAAAAAACTTTAAAATCAAGTTCCAGGTCATTCTGGTTTTCTACTGGACTAGTATTTGAAGGCTTTCAGATAGGATTACATGCTCATTTTCAATGAAAAGGACTTTACCTGATAAAGCATTTTAATCAGGGTCATCATACTCATAAGCTTATAACTCTTACACTTTCTGTGATAGAAGTTAGCTACGCGCAGATGAATTTGCCAGTTGATTACCTGTAAGGGTCATAGTATTGTGATCTAAAATACGCATTAAAATGTATCAAATGAAAGTATCAAAAAAGAAATCAATGATTGTATAGGATGTTGTTCAAGAATATAACGTATGTAACATGAAGTAATGTAAGTAACACACTTCTGCTGGCTTGAAACACTTTTAGAAGCCACCCCACAATTAAATGATCACCTACAAGCTTAAAACTAGTATGTATCTATGTCTAAGAGTACTTTAGTATGGGCAACAACATTTTATTTAACATTTTAGGGTAACGTATGTAATTTTTGTGTTTCAGGATAATTCGACACTTCTCAGACATGTCTCATTTTGTGGCATATATATTGTAGTATCAGGAATTCAAAATGGCCAAAATTCCCACTGGGGGAGGGGGCAGACTCTACAGTTATCCCAAGGTCTACATGGACATCCGTGACGGCGTCTAAGGCAAAACTATACCAGTACCTTCTCGCATCGGCAATTTCAGATATAATTATTTTGTCAAGTTGCGAAGATGTCTGTTCATGTTATGCTCTTAGTTCCAGTCGACAATATTTCAGTCTTTTCGGAACGTTTCCAGGGTTGATCCAGAATACTTAGAAGAGGATAACGAGTCTTGCTCAATGACACAACACAGTGCCTCCTGTGAGGATTGAACCAGCGAACCCTCGAGCTCAAGTCAAGCACTTTACCACTGAGTCACACTGGCGAATACTTTGTTGTAAAATCAATCAATTTACCATTATTATATGTTTTATTATTGATACTTTTTCGTGGTGAGTTCGGGGAGGGGTTATGGTGGTCGTTAGCAGTGGTCCGTGCATGAAATTAACAAACTACACGGTGAAGAGTTAGGTCGTTCACTTCTCTAATACTATTTTTTTACAAAGACTGTTTGAGTTTCGTAAATTAGGACGTCATTTCAATATAGATAAAGATTAGCTTATTTTTTCACTACAAATATTTTTGTGCCTATTTCCAAACATATGTATGTCAATAAATTGCAACACACGAAAAATATTTTACAGGCCGCATAGTTCACGGAAAAAATAATATCAATATAAATACAAGTCACGTGGCACATATAATTGTGAAATTGCCTGGTCATCACAATTACACGTGATGCCAAGTGTGTGCGTGTGTGTGTGTGGAGAGAGAGAGAGAGAGAGAGAGAGAGAGAGAGAGAGAGAGAGAGAGAGAGCAACAACAACAATAAACCAAGACCAAACACGAAATGAGCAAGATAAACTAAAAGCATTTTGAAACAGTGAATGTGATTTGGGTACTTTTGTCCTCTGTGACTACCCAGTTCTCAAAGATCCAGATAGACAATTCATTTAAATGAGCGTTAATATAAGATCTAAGTTGCAATGAGGCGATTTGTGAGTTAAATTGTAAATAATAAAACGAAAATGAATATGACATGCGTTTCATCCCATCAATGCCTTGTGTCACTTGTGTTCAGAAAAAAAAGTTCCGGCTAAAGAGATTTTCCTAGAGGAAATAAATCTTTTTAGGCAACAATAAAATTACCAAATTTATTTGTTGGGTAAATCACGGCATTTTCCCGTCAAACATGTATTCTAACACACCTCGCCTATAGAGCCAACGGTAACAAACTGTGATATATTGGACAATAATTCACAGCTAAAGTGTGTGATAGCTGACGTCACTGAAAAATGACGTCATTCATGGCGATAGACGGTGTAACGTCGTTTTTATGTGTGAAAGACGTTACAATTACATGTAAACGTACGCGACACCGTCCAACCATTGGCGGGAATTATTCAGTGCAATGGTGGAAAGTTGGAAGAAGCTGAAGACTTCGAATGTGTTTTCGGCGTTTATTGTGTGTAAATATTGAAATAGATCAGCTCCAGTGCGTGAATTGTTGAGTAATAATTCACTGTTTGTCGGTCAGTTGTACAAAGATAAATCACTCGCGCTACGCACTCGTGATTTGATCCTCTTTACAACTGACCTCCAAACAGTGAATTATTACACAACAATTCACTGCTGGAGCTGATCTATTTCTTAATTCTAACACACCTCGCCTATAGAGCCAATTCTTAACAAGTGTAATCAATCATACAATAATTCACAGTTTTGAAATCACGAGGAAAGTACGTGGTAGTGGTAGCTGACGTCATTTGTTACTGGAAAATGACGTCATTCATGGCGTTAGACGGTGTAACGTCGTTTTTACGCTTGAAAGACGTTACAGATACACGTAAACGGATGCGACGCAGGGTTAAGTATTGGCGGGAGTTCGTACGCTTGAAAGACGTTACAAAAGCATGTAAACGTGTGCGACATAGTCTAAGTATTTACGGGAGTTCTTCAGTGCAATGGCAGAAAGTTGGAAGAAGCTTAAGATTTCAAATATGTTTTGTAGTTTGTTTTGTGTTAGAGAATCCAAATAGATCAGCCCCAGTGCGTGAATTGTTGAGTAATAATTCACTGTTTGTCAGTAAGTTGTATGAAGATAAATCACTCGCGCAACACGCTCGTGATTTTATCTTCTTTACAACTGACCTCCAAACAGTGAATTATTACTCAACAGTTCACTGCTAGAGCTGATTTATTTCTTAATTCTAACACACCTCGCCTATAAAGTCAATGTTTAACAAGTGTGACATATCAAGCAATAATTCACAGTTTTGAAAGTGAGAGGAAAGTGCGTACCAGCTGACGTCATTTGTTGCTGGAAAATGACGTCGTTGATAGCGTTAGACGGTGTAACGTCGTTTTTACGCTTTAAAAAGTTTCAAATACACCTAAACGAATGCGACGCAGTCTTAAGTATTGGTTGGAGTTCTTAAGTGCAATGGCGGAAAGATGGAAGAATTTGAAGGCTTCAAATGTGTTTGCGTCGTTTGATTTGTGTTAGAATCGAAAACGATCAGCTCCAGTGCGTGAATTGTTGCGTAATTATCGCTGTTTGACGGTCAGTTGTACCAAGGTAAATCATTCGCGCAACGCGCTCGTGGTTTGATTTTTTTTACAGCTGACCTCCAAACAGTGAATTATTACTCAACAATTCACTGCTAGAGCTGATTTATTTCTTTAATATTAAAATTTGTTAGAATAATAGCAATATGAAATGTCTGCATGTGTATGTTGTTCACAATTTCCAATTGCAAAACAATAAGAAGAAGAAGAACAACAACAGCAACAAACAAACAAACACACAGAACACATAAACAGAATATACGTAAATTAAAAAAGGAACCCCCCCCCAACTGTAGTGAAAGTCTTTTCTTTCCATTTATACAGTACAGTATAATATGAAATAGGCACACCTAATGGGCAACCAACCAATTTGTTGTGAGAGGGTAGCACAAGACATAAAGATGGTTGGTTTTTCTTAGCATTGGAAAGTCAGTCATTATACTCTTCTTTTGTGAGTAAAAGGAGACTTAAATCTGAGTATAAGGCAGATGTATTGTATAGGATGCTCCCCAAATAAGTGTATGTTAGAAACGGACTGTAAGTGGATATATCTGTGATATACTTTCATGATTGCTCTAGTGTTCTTTAGCACCTATAAAAGCAGGTCAAGATGGCGTATCATTTTCAAGAAATATTCCCCTTTGAGCGGTTTTTGAAGGCAAAATGACAGCTTTGAGATCTTATGATAAAATTTTGTAAAAGTTAAGTATTGATTTTTTAGATTGCGAAAAATAACGTTTGAACTTATTAAAATCAAAATAGTTTGATTTATTCTGTAGATTACAATGCTATCTTTGACCATGAGTACTACATTGATCCTGGCAATTTATTAAACATTTAATGTTACATGTTGAAAAATCAATACTTACCTTAAGTCATCCTTAACTTTAAGGAAGCATTTTAATGTTGGGCCCCGACCTTTGGCGATTTGTGAGTTAAATTTTGAATAATAAAACGAAAATGAATATGACACGCGTTTCATCCCATCAATGCCTTGTGTCACTTGTATTCAGAAAAATAGTTCCAGCTAAAGAGATTTCCCTAGAGGAAATAAATCTTTCTAGGCAACAACAAAATTACCAAATTTATCTGTTTGATAAATCACAGCATTTTCCCGTCAAACATGTATTCTAACACACCTCGCCTATAGAGCCAATTCTTAACATGTGTGATATATCAAACAATTATTCACAGTTTTGAAATCGCGAGGAAATTACGTGGTAGCTGACGTCATTTGTTACTGGAAAATGACGTCATTCATGGCGTTAGACTGTGTAACGTCGTTTTTACGTTTGAAAGATTTAAAAATACACGTAAACGAATGCGACGCAGTCTTAACTTTTGGCGGGAGTTCGTACGCTTGAAAGACATAACAAAAGCATGTAAACGTATGCGACATAGTCTAAGTATTTGCGGGAGTTCTTCAGTGCAATAGCGGAAAGTTGGAAGAAGCTTAAGATTTCAAATATGTTTTCACAGTTTGTTTTGTGTTAGAATCCAAATAGATCAGCCCCAGTGCGTGAATTGTTGAGTAATAATTCACACAGTATGTAAACTGAAATAAACATCCTGTACCCGTTCCTCCTAGCTTTCGCCTTATAAATTAAAATTATGAAGCACTTGTGCGTAACCATTTGTCAGAAATCGTGATGTGAGAGTTGTTGGTACAGCTGTAATTGCGACGGCCCACCTATTAAAATTCATTTTTCCATAGATCTTAGTATCTTATACAGTTACAACCATGTAATCATGTGCACATATGATTGCCAATTCCACTAAAACCATGCAAACTGGCAATTAAGCTCGTTTTCGGCACAGAACGGCTCTGATTGTGAGCAAGTCATTTTTTAACAAAGCGAAATGCAAAGGAGCACGCTAGAGAACCTCTGTACTCGAATAGCGCAGTCATCGCGTGGTGTTCGCAGTCGACGGGTGCACAAAATATACTATTTTGGTCTACTGTGATCCATTCTATGAACCAGTATATTACAGCTTTTAATTTTCACGATGTTTTTTTCATTTGGAATTATTGCTTAGGTATTGAAGTCCATTCTGGCCCAATAAGAACCTTTAAATTTTAAAACCAGCAGAGTACCAGTCAGTTTCTGGCTAGTCAATTGGATTTTATGTGCCTGAAATGTGTTCAATGGCTTATAAATGTGCTATTAAAGTAATCAATTATCGTGTTATGTCATCAAATAATGAAGAATACGTATAAGTGGAGGACAAGAAAGTTTGAAATGTTTCTGTTTATTATTTGCGAAGATGCAAGCCATTTTTCTTCTGTACGCAAATTTTGAGTAGTCAAGCGGACTGTCCCATATGTCGAGTGCTTAAATATTTGATTTGTACGCATTCGTCAAGCTGTATCTGGACGCAGTCGTTGGGAACACGAGCGGTTTTAACAATGCCAGAGCGATTGAACTGCTGTTTATTTGTCTCCAGCGATGCCAACCCGTCTCGGCAACAATTTCAAAGCAATGCCAATACATAAAACAAGCTGTGCCACACTCTCTTATAACAATTGCAAGGTTTGTTACTTAATTTATCACTGCTGGGCAAGACATGCATTTTAGTGCATAAAATAACCAGGGTCACTGGCGAGTGATACGTAGATCAAGGTTAAAATTTTACGGATTTCATAAAAAAAAATATGCGCTTTACAGAATCATAAAAATCAATGAAACATGCGATTTATGGCTTAGTGCGTGCTTGAGGAGTATACCCAGGACAACAATGACACTTCATATATCTCTGCTGCATACTCTACCGCAAATTTGGTGTTGATCATGGTATGGGGTCACAAATAACAGTGTGTGTTTGAAGGGTATGTAAAGGACAATTATTATGCATGATTTGACGTTCACAGCTGTCAGTGCTTCAGAGACACAATTTAATATGACATGTTGACAGACGGATGAACAGACAAACAAACTGGTGGATGGTTTGAAAATTGGAACGCTTATGAGGTCCTCCTAGGGGGATAACCGATCCCTTGTTCCCCTGAAATAAACAGGCTTGTTTCACTGTTCCCAAAGAATCGAAAATTGTTTTCTTATGTTCCATGTTCCCCAATTTTGCCTTTGTACCCTGTTCCACTCAAAATGTGACCTTTGTTCCCTGTTCCCCTGGAATAAATTTCATTTCCCCTGTTTCCCAAAACCCCTGGGAGGGACTCCATTATGTGGATGTCATATTTAGCCATATAGAACAAAAAAGAGGCCAATAGATGGCCGATCTGCGAATAAACGGATGGTCGGACGAAAGCTTGAAATGTCAACCCGATCTGGATCAAAAGTTCTATTTGACACTAGCGGGGAAGAGTCGATTTTGGTATCAGAACATCGGGGGCTTTGGGACCAAGCTTTATGTCCATTCTAGTTTTGCAACCATCTAGTTTGTCTTTCTGGTGTATCGTGATGGTTGTGTGGCTCTTCCTCGCGGTGCCATGGGTTTGTCTTCGGTTTGTGATTGTGGTATTTTCTGATCATACTCGCTTACTATTTTGTACAAAACTTGGAGCCTGATCTGGATCCAAACTGTTCGAGCCTGTACCCAGTAAGCACCTATTATATTAGAAATCAGGCAACTGGCGTTTCGCTGGCGGGCCGATATTGGGCCGTGATGGGATATTGGCTGGATATAGCTGTAATCTGGTTAGTATGCGGAAAAAAAAGAATCAGCATACAAAACGTTTATAGTGTGTTTCTGGAAGCATTTTAAAATGAAAATGTCTGAGATTGATCAAACAAAAAGTTTAGACCCAGATCAGGCTCAGCAAAACGTCTGGCAGGACCCGAAGGAGAAAGGTCCGTAAGATTTAAATGTTCAGGACAAAAAAAAACGTTACTCAGCATGCAAAGAGTTAAGACAAAAACGTTGCTATTTTTGGAAGTTGGGTATATGACGTAACTTACGACCACTTTTGCAGTCTACAGCAAGCTAAAGCAATCCTGTTTCTCCTAAAGGAGGCACTTGGCCGCGATGATTTGCCGCAAGCATAATACGACTTTTCATCAGGGTCTGCGCACTTTTCAGAGAAAATCATTACATTTTGAAAATAAACAAAATCTCTAAGGCCGAAAAAACGCTAATCACAATAAAACGTGTCTGTTTTGTCTTCTGCTGGAACATTTTAGAAATATTTTTTGCAAGCAGTGTAGGCTCAGTCTGATCAAGGTCAATACTGTTTGCCGCTCTATGAACAGCAAAACTATTTAACGGTCGACCTCGGCAGATGATATGCCCAGCGAGTATCCAATGCTGGGCCACTATCGGCCCGCCAGCGAAACGCCGTTCGGATAGCGTTTTGCTTGCGGGACGATAGTGGCCCGATTTTACGTGCTTACTGGATATTCGCAGGCTAATTACAAAGACAAGGACAGCACAGGAGATTTTGGACGAACAGCCGAGGTTTATATATGCGATCCTGTGTATCCGAGCATTCGCTGCTCGCATACTCAAAGCAGGTATGAAGATGCAATTTTATCCAAAATACAGGCTTATTTTCATTAGAGAGCTATACATGCATGCATTAAAATATAACTTCACGCCAAGATCTCGTGTGCTAACCCATTTATACAGAAAAAGGAAAATATGTAATGTGCTTTAAAGTTCATTGTTAAATATTCTTGTTTATTATATCCTCCGAAAAATTTGGGGAGATATTAGCGTTGTCAATCCGCAATGCCATGTAACATTATGGGGATGAAATCGGTTCTGCGTGTGAATATTGACTATGGTGTGGGTAGGTTGAAAACCTCATAATACTACGGGAGCTCCAGAATGTAGAATAAGCCGAGCTCCCGTAGACATGGTAGAGCATAGATCAACATATGTTCAGATTCAATACATGTATGATTAACAAGAAGCATCCTCTATAAAATCGCCAGAAATAACTCAATCCGCCATGACAGATCACCTAACTAGCAACTTCTCATTATAGACTGTGACCCAGGGTGAGTGTGTGTGTGTGTGTGGGGGGGGGGGGGGGTACTCTCACTTTTTCTTCATACGTAGGATTGGGCCCAGCATCTACCGTTTGCCGCCAGAACATATCGTGAATATCAAGCACCCAAAAAAATATTTGAAATTTTTGCTACGCAAAAATATTCTCATTCTGTATATTTACCATAAGAAAATACCCTAAAATACATAGAAGAGACACCTTAATCTAGTCCAATTTTGTCGTGGCCCCCCAAAAATATCCACAAATTTTCATTCCCCCAAAAATATTAATATTTCGAACCCCCCCCCCCCCCAAATAATGTAATTCAAAAATTTCAACCAAAAAATGCCCCGAGCCTACACATGTATCAAACAGTATCAGAGTACCCCCCCCCTCCCTCTCCCCTTGTGGACCGTGATCGCTTTGTGGCTGTAAATTAGCAATGGAATGCCAACAAATTTACCAAAATGTGAAAAATACTATCTTAGGTTTGTTCCGTTTTCCAGAAGTGAGATACTGGAATTGTAAAGATCTATTGACTTGTCACCCCCGTGTCGAACCTGCGCGAATTGGTCAATACCATGAAAGTGATTTTGGACTGCCCGGGGAGCTAGTTGACAAGGGTGCCTGACCACACTCTTTATATGCAAGTGCCGCCTGCTGATAACCTAAGTAAAACAGTTTGAACCCAGATCAGGTAAAATCAGCAGATGACAAAAAGCATTGAAAATATCCCAGTATGCAACGATTTAAATCCACTGGCCATTGATTTGATTGGAAGATTGAACACGTCTGAATTTGTTAATGGAGACATGCCACCTTCTAATGTGTCATTGCGTTGGTCAGTTAAAGACTTTCGACTCATCTAGTTGGACTAGAGGTCCAAATTTTGTTTCGAGTCTTTATCTTCATCCATACTTTGTGTATATTCGTAGCAAAGGCTAATGCGAGTCTGCACAGGCTTGCCTGGGTTTTCGATGGTCAAAAATGCAACATGTATCCCAAAACACATGTGCTAGCTCAAATATAGCATGGACAACCCGCGACATATGCGTACAGTTCTCTTTTATCTAATCCAGACGACTGAGTACAGGAGCACCTGATCATTGGGCCAGAACACCCGATATAGAGAACTGTGCGTACAGTATTAAATACTTCAATAACTTTGAAAATGCTCTGCCCACAGATTTCAAACTTTTGCACATTAAGGCCCTGGTAATTAGCGTTTTATCTTAAGTAAGCATAAATTTCAGAATATAAACAAAAAAAAATCTTTCATCCTTTTTTTGGAGAAAATTCACCTTCTTTGTATAAATAAGGCGCTGTATTGACTATCGCTTAGCCCACACATGTATTGTTACGCAGATACAAAGCTGTATATATTACTGACAATAATCAGCAAAAATACTCTCAGAAGTGAAATATTAAGAAATTTATTACCTTTTTCAACAGCAAGGTGCATATTTTTTCCACTCGTCGACTGTGACCACCACGCGATGACTGCGCTTTTCGAGTACAGAGGTTCTCTAGCGTGAGGAGGAAACCGTTAAAATCATGGAATAAAATGGAATAAATTAGATAAAAGGGCTTTTCTTACCTTGTTCGAATGTGTACTGTCTGTATGGCTAACAATATAAATCAAAACGCGTGCGTACATGTACCTAAACACACGCATTTTTCCGACTACTGGTTACGCACGAGTGTTGTTATTCATGTTTATAAGACGTAAGCTAGGAGGAACGGGTACAGGATGTTTATTTCAGTTTACATACTGTGATTCACTGTTTGTCAGTTAGTTGTACGAAGACAAAATCACTCGCGCAACGTACTCGTGATTTTATCTTCTTTACAACTGACCTCCAAACAGTGATTTATTACTCAACAGTTCACTGCTAGAGCTGATTTATTTCTTAATTCTAACACACCTCGCCTATAGAGTCAATGTTTAACAAGTGTGATATATCAAGCAATAATTCACAGTTTTGAAAGTGAGAGGAAAGTGCGTGCTAGCTGACGTCATTTGTTACTGGAAAATGACGTCATTGATGGCGTTAGACGGTGTAACGTCGTTTTTACGCTTGAAAGACGTTACAAATACACCTTAACGAATACGACACAGTCTTAAGAATTGGCGGGAGTTCTTAAGTGCAATGGCGGAAAGATAGAAGAAATTTGAAGGCTTCAAATGTGTTTGCGTCGTTTGATTTGTGTTAGAATCGAAATAGATCAGCTCCAGTTCGTGAATTGTTGCGTCATCATTACTGTTTGTCGGTCAGTTGTACAAAGATAAATCATTCGGGCAACGCGCTCGTGATTTGTTTTTTTACAGCTGACCTCCAAACAGTGAATTATTACTCAACAATTCACTGCTAGAGCTGATTTATTTAATATTAAAATTTGTTATAATAATAGCAATATTAAATGCCTGCATGTGTCTGTTGTTCACAATTTCCAATTGCAAAACAACAAGAAAAAGAAGAAGAAGAAGAAGAAGAAGAAGAACAACAACAACAACAACAACAACAACAAACAAACACACAGAACACATAAACAGAAAATACATACATTAAAAAGGAGCCCCCCCCCCCCCCCCCCAACTGTAATGAAAGTCTTTTCTTTCCATTTATACAGTACAGTATAATATGAAATAGGCACACCTAATGGGCAACCAACCGATTTGTTGTGAGAGGGTTGCTTAGTACATTAAAATGTTTGATTTTCCTTAGCAATGGAAAGTCAGTCATTATACTCTTCTTTTGTGAGTAAAAGGAGACTTAAATCTGAGTATAAGGCAGGTGCATTGTATAGGATGCTCCCCAAATAAGTGTATGTTAGAAACGGACTGTAAGTGGATATATCTGTGATATACTTTCACGATTGCTCTAGTGTGCTTTAGCACCTATAAAAGCAGGTCAAGATGGCGTATCATTTTCAAGAAATATTCCCCTTTGAGCGGTTTTTGAAGGCAAAATGACAGCTTTGAGATCTTTTGCTATTTTTTTTAAAAGTTAAACATTGATTTTTTAGATTGCGAAAAAAACCGTTTGAACTTATTAAAATCAAAATAGTTCGATTTATTCTGTAGATTACAATGCTATCTTTGACCATGAGTACTACACTACATTGATCCTGGCAATTTATTAAACATGTAATGTTACATGTTGAATTATCAATACTTACCTTAAGTCATCCTTAACTTTAAGGAAGCATTGTAATGTTGGGCCCCGGCCTTTAGTTAAAGAGGCTAAGTCTGAAAATATTAACATTTTTCGAAATTTTTTAGTTTCTTTTTAAATCATTTGTAAATGTAGAATTAAGTTATGTTTTCACAATAAATCTGTTCACTATAGCTGAAAACTGCATGGAAAAGTGAATTCTCTTATAAAACAGCTGTGTTTTTCTCTTGTTGGTGATTATTTGCGTCCCTCCAATAATTATAAGACGGTTAATTTTAACATAAAAATGCTTCTGTTTCGATACTGATAATTTGTTAAGATTTACGAAATTGGTAAAATGTATAACTGAATTTTAGTTTTTACTGTGTTCTTGAAAAATAGAAACATTATTTCTAAAATTAAAAGATCAAAAGTTACAGACTAAGCAGCTTTAAGAGTGTGTAACAACAAGAAATAATTTTATTATTTCTCAACCAAAACATATGGTGTGGGTATTCAAAAGAACCGTCACAATGAGACGGTCCTTTTGAGCACCAAAAACATATATACTTAAATTATTGGTAAGACAATATTTACAATTTACGCTGACAATTTTTGTTTATCTAAACCTCTGAAAGGCTATATACTATGGTTGTTTTTCATGGCATCCTATTTAAGTTATATCCCTTGAACAATTTTCAAATTCTTTCAGATGCTTTGATAATACTCGTATTGGGTAGTCGTGCTTAAAGAGACTAGGTCTGCAACTATGAACATTTATCGATTTTGTGTGTAAATGTAGGATTAAAGCTGCATACTCTGTAACTATGAACATTTTTCGAAAAATTTTATTTTCTTTTTAAATCATTTGTAAAAGTTGAATTAAGTTATGTTTTCACAATAAATCTGTTAACTAGAGCGGAAAACTGCACGGAAAAGTGAATTATCTTATAAAACAGGTGTGTTTTACTCGTGTCGATAATTATTTGCGTCCCTCCAATAATTATAGACAGTTAAATTTAACATAAATGCTGTTGTTTCGATACTGATAATTTCTTAAGATTTACGAAATTGGTAAAATGTATACCTGAATTTTAGTTTTTTACTGTGTTCTTGAAAAATAGAAACATTAGTTCAAAAATTAAAAGATCAAAAGTTACAGACTATGCAGCTTTAAGATATGTTTTCACAATAAATCTGTTCACTATAGCTGAAAGCTGCACGGAAAAGTGAATTCTCTTATAAAAACAGGTGTGTTTTTCTCTTATTGGTAATTATTTGCGTCCCTCCAATAATTATAGACAGCTTATTTTAACATAAATACCGTTGTTCTGATACTGATAAGTTGTTAAGATTAACGAAATTGGTAAAATGTATACCTGGATTTTTGTTTATTACTGTGTTCTTGAAAAATAGAAACATTAGTTCTAAAATTAAAAGATCAAAAGTTACAGACTATGCAGCTTTAAGCCTTTGGTACTCTCATAAAAAAGTGTGGAAGAAGGTGATAATTCAGGCCCCGAGATTATAAAACTTTTTTTCATACTCAACTCAGCTGAGAACGAAATTTCAACTGCTCATAAAAACTAAAATCCCGACAAATAAAGAAGTTTCTTGCTTTTATTCTCTCAGATGTTGTATTTATCGTGCTAATAAATGTTAAAATGCCAACAATTGTTGGCATTTTAACATTTATGAGCAGGATAAATTTCGTGCTCAGTTGAGTTGAGCATGGAAAAAAGTTTTATAACCTCGGGCCCAGGTCACGAATGCCAACTATAGCACAAAATGTATGGTAATATACACATTGCCTACAATGATGTAGGTGATATCAATGGGCTACAACATCTTGCGCGGATCCAGAGGGAGGGAGGGGGACATGGGGTCCAGACATCCCCTTAAAATCACAAAAATATAGGGTTACCAAGCAATATTGGTCCGGATCCACTAAAAATTACAAAGCTACCAAGCCAGCATTCAATGTTGGACCATCATCGGCACGCCAGCGAAAATGGCGTTTCGCTGTATTTGGACCCCCCACTCATCAACTAAAACGTCAAAGTTGGACCCCCTCTTACAAAACTGTCTGGATCCGCGCTTGACCATGGATGCCCAACGCTACACTTGCTAAAGCCGGTGGATTATCGCCACGTACAAGCGGACAATCACGTGGTTTAACTATTGCCTGTCTCCTAGATATAGTTACGGTCTGAGAAAACGCAACACGTGTATGATTCGAATTAGAATGTAAAATTATCATTTTTATTTTATGTTAAAGAGGGTTCAGGTGTAAGTAACACATGAAAATAAGTCCAGTTAAAATGAATTTAAAGCATCAGAGTATACACTTTTGGAGAAAGGGGTGAACTGTTTCATATATCAAAATGTATCTCTCTCCTTGATAAAATAGCCATTTTTGTGTATACAGGAAAACGTTTATACAAGTAAGAGGTTTTGAAAGCAGCGTCCCCTTAAATCAAGAAACACGAGTAACATCAAATACGTGCCCTGGACTTTGCTATTCATCCAGGTATCACTCACATATTGATTGACAGGGCTGGGATACAGCTTGTTTGTTTATTTGACGTTTATCTGTTGGTACCCTAAACCTCTGTTACATAAGACATGTTTATTCGACATCATCGAATTTAAGAATGTGTGCATTCAACTGTCTTTTGAAAGATATAAAGGGAAGTTAGTGTTGCATTTCTAAAGTCTTTCAGTATATATGTATGTTTTCTTTGAGAAAAAACAAACAATGCTCCTCTTATTTTATCATCTACATTTGATAATGAATGACATTTTCTTAATCGTTTGGACGAGTTAATTTCCAATGTTATAGCTACCATTAATGTTTTTTTAAAAATATAAATTTGGATTTAATTGCCTTAAACTCTTTGCCTACCGTGTTATATTTTTGTCGTCTGATGATTTTTTTAAATCATTTTTTCGAAGCAGACGACACTAGTAGGCTAGGAGTTAAGAAACAAGTAGAGACACTGATCAGACGCCTCATTCTGGTCTGCACTTATTGACCATGACACAAACCTTATATGGGTTAATTGACTGGTTTCTTATCAGTGACGCATTTTTCAAGCGTCCTTTATCACTCAATTAGTTATCATCTTGTTTAATTTAACCACTGTGGCGGATCCAGGGGGGGGGGGGGTCAGAGGTTTAGCTTGAACCCCCTCCCCGCCCCCTGCTTTTAAGTATCCTATAAAAATGAGATTTTTAAGGAAAATGCGACAAAATCAGTAAAGCTACCCCACACCTCTATACATATGAACCCTTTCTAGAAACCCTGGATCCGCCCCTGAACCATTTCAGTATGCAGCGGAACTCATCGGTCACCATAGTCGAAGAGACGTGCAGAGCTGCCTGGGTTTTCCCTGATTGTCCCAATACAGGGTAATGAGGAGTATGCAAACGTGACCCCTCCTACCCATTGTTAACATGTCATGGTAGTAGAGTTTTTGCCGATTCACCTTTCCGAAACACACCTACTTTTGTCGGGCTGAGCATGATCTGGACCCAAACTGTTGACACCCTAGGCCTGATGGTATTTCTTAAAGAGTTTGAAAAAAAGATTTTGAAAAAAAAATCAGCAGACGATAAAACGCACGAAAGTTACCCAGCATGCAATGAGTTAATTCCACTAACAGTAACTGTAAAAATGGGGAGGAGTGTAATGCATAAAGATATTCAGCATGACAAGGGTTGAATTGCCCATATTAGCCTGCTTAAGTAAGGATAAGGTTGGTATCAAGCCTCAAACAAAGTTGAAGATAACAGCGATGACTGTACACATTAAAGTAGTCACATCACAGGCCCAGACCAGCAAGCGCACTCATATCGACTAAACAGGCCATTTCTTGTCTTCCAACAAAGATCCAGACTTTTCCCTTGATCTGTATCCATTTAAAAAAGGGTCTAATTCAGGCCTTGTTTCGCTGTCCCATGATCGCCCAGAGATGTTTAAAGGGTCGTTTTGGCAAACGGAAGGCCTCGTTGTTTGTATACAATGATAACGAATCGATTTTGCTTTCTATGCAAGAGTCATGTCATGGTTGTAATGTTCCAAAATAGTTTCCAATAGTGAATTCTGAGAGCTCGTATAAAAATAACCGAAAAATACACGGGTCTGGAGATTACGCTGTGCATAAAACATATGTAGTACAATAATATAAACAAAATGGCCAAGGATGATATAAAATTAACGGCAATCCGAGAAAAGAGTGAAAAGTGTGAAATTAAAGAGACGGAAGATCAGGAGGATTCAAAGGGGTATGTCAAGTGCGGATCCAGAGGCGGGGACAGGGGGTCCGGACCCCCCCCCCCCCCTGGAAAATCACAAAAAAATATAGGGTTTCTTAGCAAAACTGGTCCGGATCCCCTGAAAAATCACAAAGCTACCAAGCTAGCATTCAATGTTGGGCCATCAATAGCCCTCCAGCGAAACGCCATTTAAATGGCGTTTCGCTGGCGGGCCGATGATGGCCCATTTATAGTGACATTTGGATTCTCTATCTCCTCAACAATTAAAAAAATAAATGTTATCAAATTTGGACCCCCTCTGACAAAACTTTCTGGATCCGCGCATGTATGTATAGTTGCAAGTTAGGGATTCGCGGGTAAGGGGTGTGAGTTGGGGGTTTATTAGGCAGTCCTGCATCAAGCCATGTATTTAATTAAGACTTCTAACTGAAAGTTCTATAACAACTGTAACGATAAATGGGCTATTTTAACTGCCCTATTGCCCAAAATATTAGAAATCAGACATTTAGAGAATATTCGTACACTAGTAAACTGAGTGGCTGCGTGCATATTTTTGAAATATACAGTCAGGTGCCAAATTAAAGGTCACAAAGTGAATTCAAGGCAATAAATAATGTTTATTTTCAACACTTATAATACTTTAATTCTAAAAGAAAAGCTTTACAGCATTAATAAGGCTTATGTTTGGATTCATTATTATCCTCCCTATCATTACAAATGTTCAGAAAATTTTAATCCATTCTGGAGGTGGTTGCCTAGCAACAAGACAAAAAAGGCCAAATTTGCCCTATCTAGTTCATTGAAACGATTGCCATGGCAACCAGACATTCAAGAATTACTTGAGTTTATGCTATAACATGTAGGGCTTATTGATGTCTTAATGTGTGGTTTTATTTCAATTTATACCAATAAATAAATAAAATATCAACATTTCTTTATAAAATTGATCATGAAAAGGGTGAATATTAGAATGAATATCAAAAATACTGTATCTTTGTCTCCATAACAACATAATTTTGAATGCATTATTCTAACTTTTTAAGACATTTTATTGACAGATTATCTTTGTTTGACAGTCTTAGGTATAATTTGAAGTACATTATGACTTTTAAACTTTTGGAATTATTAATATTTGTCTTCCAAACCCCCATTTTATGAACTTTGAATCTCGACAGATTTTATTATCAAATTTTGCATTTTATATTTTATAGTTATAAAAGAGAGACTAGCAAATAACTTTATGATGGTCTATGTTGTCTTGGAGTAGCATTAAAAATAGCATCAGAAATTCATTCCTTGTACCCATGGCAACCAACAAAATGAGCATACTAGTGGCTTTTTAGCTATTTTTATATGCTGCTTAGCAACAATATGCAAAACTGTGAACAACTTAATTATATTGTGAATATTTGAAGGCATGCTTATATCTTCCCATTCATGTTTTGTCAAGTCCATATTATGAATAACATTGAAATGAAGAAGAAATGAATGCCTAAATTTCCCAAAGAATTATGCATTTATTAAAGTTTGTGAATTTCAATTTGGCACATAAGTGTAGTATATTTCCTGATACGTGTATGCGTACTGGGCAAGATGCGATGCATGATCGAGGCTTATTGAACGGTTGTCCTGCTCGTGACGACTATATCCTTTGCAAACATTTTGGACGCAGACCAGGCCCAACAAAACCTCGGGACGGTTTGTCGGGACTGATCTGCATCCAAACTGTTTATCCTAAAATAATCTTGAAAATAACAGCTAAAAACACTTCACAAAAACGAAAAAAAAAGCAACAACAACAAAAAAAAGCAACAATATTAACAGCAGACAACGATAAATAAAGAAAATCTATCCAACATTCAAAGAGGTAGTGGTAGAAAGTGGGGTTGGGGTGAAGGGAATATCCTGCTATCTCTTCAGTAACTGAAAGTATTTCCAAGTCTTAAAATAATAGATCATGAAAACATTTGACAAGCATGCAGTATATTGAAATTAAAACCCATACTCTACAGATCCAGACATTTTTAGAAAAAATGTCACGAGTTTATAGAAAATAATTGTTTGGGCCTCGACGGGAGAAACCCTGTCTTCGGGGGTTCGCGAATAACAAAGGCGCAGACCAGCCTACACATCTGCGCAGTCTGATCAGCGCCTTCGTTTTTCGCATATTGGAAAGTATCATATCTAGGCTTGCTACGAGCAAAATTTCATTTTTAGATAGTCTCTGTAGCTGAGAAGGCTGGTTTGAATCTCACTTTATCAGAAACACCGAAGACAGTTTTTTTGCCCATATTGTTCTCTGTTGGCTTCCAAGTCGCGAGGGTCTTGAGGGGGGGGGGGGTCTGGTATTCACTATTCATTAGAAATTTAGCCCATTATTCATCTCATCATTCTTTAAAATAAGGCCAAGCATTCATTAAAATCTGATTATTCACTAGCCATTATTTTGTCCTCTATTCATTAAAAAATAGAATTATTCATTCTTTTTAGGCCCTCATTATTCACTATTCATTCTTTTTTTTTGGCTCATTATTCACTTTTCATCATAAAAAGGGCAATTATTCACTAATTATTGTACCCCATCCAGACCCTCATTCATACGGGTGATGTTGGAAACCAAACTCATTTTAAGATACATTTCATTTATAAATAAAAATATCTTGAATAAAAGGCAAGCACCATGGAATAACAGTATTGGAAACAAACTTCTTGAGTTAAATCTAGCTATTGGTTAACACCAATAAGGTGTTCGGAGCGTCAGAAACACCAGAAAAAAGAAGAAGTTGCTTGGCTCGAATGCGTATTAAGGTCATACCAGAGTCACACGTTCATTCTTACTACTAGATGAAGAATATGAGCTGGTTATTTCACCATATATCTATTGATTATATACTATCATACTATGCACAATAAATTTAGCAATTTCTTTTGTTTTATTTTGCCCATCGTATAGTAGGGCAATATAAAATAATTGCAATTGCAATGACTAAATGGGGAGTTTAGGCAAATGGAACCACGAATTTACAAACACCATCCTTTAAATATGCATTGGGGGAGAGCAGCAATTACAGAGGTCACATCCATTGTAAGTAATGCAAAAATGACAAGCATGTGAATTTTGGTATTTTAATTGGCATCATACGCTCATTAAATTTATTGGCTGTGTTACAGACGTGATAGAGCTTTTATGTTGAAAAACGTCAGCTGTCTTCAATAACGTCAAAGCTTAATCGTTTGGTAAAGCGTCTTATGGTTTATTGATGCTTCAGTGTAACAAATAATCCGACTACAAAATATCAAAGGCTAGTAAAGTAACCTCATGGTTGATACAAACCTTAAATTACTGAAAAATAGTTTTGGTTGTAAATGCTGTTGGAAATACCGATCAGAAACACCGTTTAAAGGAGACAACGTAAAAGCAGGATACAAACATCAAATCGTGAAAACTTGGTTCTTTATTTTTTCTAAAGAAAATAGCGAATTTCAAGTTTTGTTTTGATTTTCTTGGTTTCAGTAACTAAGCAATGGCCTGAAAATGATTTTGACACCTTAATGACAAGAAATGCCCACTTTGTCCACTAGGCCACTAGGCTGTGCTTAAAAAATATGTATTTTTTTTTCTCACGGAAAAAATGGCCGGCGATCTGCAATTGTATTCTTTATGCCAGAAAATGTTCAAGATCCGATGTGGATGGATTGACCCATACGAAAATATTGCTAGATTTATTTTGCATAGTCATAAATTATGATGTTCTTTAAAGAAATCTATCTTTTTGATAAGATCTAATATTATAGTTTTAGATAGTGATTTGTTTCGCAAATGCCGTCGACAAAGTCCCACACAGGAGGCTATTACATAAGCTTGATTATGGTGGGAAAAGAGGGTCTACCCATAAGTGGATCAGCTCCTGGCTATCTGGGTAAAGTCAACAAGTAGTCTTAGATGGTAAAGCCCATGTTTTATCAGGTGTGCCCCAGGGGTCTGTCTTAGGGCCGATTCTCTTTTTGATCTTCATAAATCACTACTGGATACTATCAAGTTTTTGGTTCGCCTGTTCGCAGATGATTGTGTCCTGTATAGGACCTTTCATTCTTTACAAGACTGTCTTATTTTGGAGGAAATCTTTTGGGAGGCTGATTGGTATTGCGAAATGTCACTCTATTAGAGTGACTCGGCATTATTCACACAAATAGATTCTTTACGACTACACACTGCACCAGCAAACTTTGAAAATTTTACAGTCTGCAAAATACCTTGGCATAGCAATCACAGAGAATATGGATTGGGGTCAACATATCTTTTAAAGTTCATCCTTAGCAATTCTTCGCTGGAACATGGCTTTCGCACCTAGGAGTACTAAAGAGGTATCAAAAAACTTTGGTATGCCATAAACACAAGTATGCAGCACATATTTGGAGCCCGTATTGTAAAACTCAGATTTAACAAGTGGAGAAAGTACAGAGGACGACAGCCCACGCTGGACCCGCAGGAGCTGCAATGGCCGACTCTGGAGGCCCAGAGGGATCAGTCCTCTCTACTTTTTTACCACAAGATTCATTGTGGGACTGTGTCTATTGATAAAGACAAGTACTTGGTCCGTCTCAGAGAACAAGATCTAACAGGTCATCACACAATTCACAGTATTGAAGGCACCAGACTTATAGTGATGCCCTGAAGTATTCTTTTCTCCTCCCAAGGACTATTTCTAAATTCTACGATGGTCGCAGCTGAGACCGCAGAGGCGTCCAGGGCACTTATCAAATGATTCAGCCAGAAGTTTTGTTTTCAGTTAATGTCATATTACGCATATTTTAAGTTTTACAACCAAATTTTGTTTATTCTCATACCGCTTGACGCAAAAAAGGTTGATGCGTCGTCAAACAAACTAAACTATTACGATCCTAAAAAAAAACCTACTTTGACAATCTAGCAAATAAACTAACCTCCAACCATAACTTAAGCAGTAAAGATTGGTGGAAGACTTTAAAATCATTTTTATCAACTCAGGATAAAGCATCACCCCCACCCCTAAAAGAAAATGATATAATATACACAGATGACAAAGAAAAGGCTAATTTGCTTAATTCATATTTTAAAACACAATCTGATCTAAATGATGCTGGCAAGGAATTACCACATATCATTCAATCAAACCCAAACAATTTGACACAATTAGTAACAAACCCTACTGAAGGTAAATCCATATTAGAAACACTACAAACGGGAAAAGCGTCTGGACCAGATAATATAAATAATATGTCCTTAAAACTTGTTCTTCAGAACTCTCTCATCCTCTTTCTAATTTATTTAACTTATCTTTATCATTGAGCAAAGTACCCAAGGCATGGAAAGAAGCTAATGTTACGCCAGTTTTTAAAAAAGATGATCCTACGGACTGTAAAAATTACAGACCTATATCATTACTTAGTACATTGGGAAAAGTTATGGAAAAAATAGTTCATAAACACGTCTTTAACTTCTTAAGTGCCAACAATGTTATAACGTCCTTGCAATCAGGCTTTGTCCCTGGCGATTCCACCGCCAATCAACTAGTTGATATCTACAATACATTCTCAAAGGCATTGGATGATGGCTTAGAAGTAAAGGCAGTTTTTTGTGACATAAGCAAAGCATTCGACCGTGTTTGGCACAAGGGATTATTATTAAAACTTAAATCTGTAGGCCTTAGTGGCTCCCTGTTAGGATGGTTTCAAAACTACTTGAGCGATCGCAAACAAAGGGTTGTCTTACCAGGGGGGTCCTCCACCTGGGTAAGCATAAATGCGGGTGTACCCCAAGGCTCTATTTTAGGACCACTTTTATTCCTTATTTATATCAATGATATTGTAAAAGATATCAACTCAATTATTCGTCTTTTTGCAGATGATACTAGCCTTTATATTATAGTTGACTCCCCAGAAGAAGCATCACAAACCATTAATCAGGATTTAGTAAGAATATCTGCATGGGCTGAGAAATGGCTGGTATCTTTTAATCCAAACAAGACTGAATACATACTACTGTCTCGTAAGTTAAATAAACCTGTTCACCCACCTGTAATTATGAATAATCAAGTAATCACAGAAGTCGAAAGTCACAAACATCTAGGAGTAACATTTGAAAGTAGTGGTACTTGGCACAAACACATACAATTAATAACTACAAAAGCATGGCAGCGAATTCACATTATGCGTAAACTTAAATTTCGTTTAGATAGAAAAGCACTAGAAACTATATATATGGCATTTATTAGGCCAATCTTAGAATATGCTGACGTTGTCTGGTGCAATATTACTAAGTATGAGGAAGACGAACTTGAGAAGATACAGCTTGAAGCTGCCAGGATAGTGACTGGAACAACCAAATTAGTATCAATTGAGAATTTGTATAAAGAAACTGGCTGGGAGACTCTTAGCTCAAGACGAAGGCAACATAAATTGACTCTGTACTATAAAATGACCAACTACTTAACTCCAGCATATCTCAGTTCATTGCTCCCTCCCCTTGTAGGTGCCATGTCCAGGTATCCACTAAGAAACTGCGAACAATATCAAACAATTGACGCTAAATCCCAACTGTACTATAATTCATTTCTCCCCTCAACCATACGTGAGTGGAATACTCTAGGTAACACAGTTCAGTCCTGTCCATCAGTTTCTTCTTTCAAAAAGAAGATGTCAACGCGACAACCTGTTCCAAATTATTATCTCACTGGCAGCAGAAACGAACAGATACTTCATGCTAGAATTAGGACAAATTGTAGCAGTTTGCACTACACCTTATTCAGTAAAACCATCATACAAGACAAGTTCTGTACATGTGGCGAAATTGAAGACGTCCAGCATTTCCTCTTCTCTTGTGCAAGGTTCACTGCCCAGCGTCAAATTATGCTAGAAAAGGTTCAAAGACACTGTGTCCCAACTCTCAACGTGCTGTTGTACGGTGAACGAAGCTTAAACAGCAATACCAATTGTATTATCTTCAAAGCTGTTCAGGAGTTTATCACCCATTCAAAACGATTTGAGAACTAACTACCAATATAATGGCACTTTTTATTATCCAATAAGGTCGATACCGTGGAAACCTCTCTCTCTCTCTATCTTATCTGCTAGATCACACACACACACACACACACACACACACACACACACACACACACACACACACACACACACACACACACACACACACACACACACACACACACACACACACACACACGCACATATATACTTCTTAGTTTCATTTACTATCTGCATAAAATGTAATCACATATAATTCAATTGGAAACATCATCAAGAAATCAACTGCTAATCAAATTATGTTATTTAGATGATTCCTTTAGGGAAGCAGATTCAAACAAGTCTTAGACTTATTTCTGTATCCCTTTCAAATGTATTGTATTGTATATATGATGTATCTGTTGTATCTCGATGTACTTTATATTTGAATAAAATATTGTTTACACTAAACAAACAAACAAACAAACAAACAAACAAAACAAACAACACAAACAAACAAACTACATTCGCTGTGGTTTTAAATATATAGACCGATGCTAAAGAGAGTACATACAGCATACATTATATTATTATTATTATTATTATTATTATTATTATTATTATTATTTATTATTATTATTATTATTATTGTAATGGTAGTGATACTACTACTATAGTGAAAATAGTAGTAATAGTGAAACCATTACTAAAGTTGCTTTCATCACAACTGCCATTATTATTATTATTATTATTATTATTATTATTATTATTATTATTATTATTATTATTATTATTGGTAAAAAAAATTATAGGCCCTAGTATATATATATTTTATATGTATGTGTGATATTATACAATTATTGACTTATGTTGAGGTGGACATGGAGTGTTATTGAACAGTAAACGACATATTGACCGACGTAGAGCGGAGGTCAATATGATTAAGTTTACTGTTCAATAACACTCCATGTCTTCCGAATCACAAGCCAACAATTGTTTTATTACATAATAAATGTATGTTATGCATTTCCTGCTATTTTGGACCATTAAAACCATTGACGTTATGGACGGATCATGCAAAATTACTTGACGTTCTGACGTCATTTCCCGTAAGCCATGCAATATTACCTCGTCCTGTGTGCTTTGTAACGTCACGTCCGGCAAACCATGCGACATGTAGTTATATCAGCGGCAGTGGATAGGCATATGAGCCAATCAGAAGCTGTTTATATATAGATAATATAATAATAATACATACTATCCCTACTTCTTTTAATGTAAATCTCTGTATATATGTTTTATGTATAAATAGTTTTCTTTACAGAGGGCCATAAGGTAGACTAGCTTTTAAAGTTAATTGTCTCACCCACTATAAATGTTGTATAAATAAAGTGAAATAAAAGCATATCGTTGTACCAAGGTTACATGGAGCATGCCGTTGTACCAGGGTTTCATAGAACATGTCCTTGTATCAGGGTGTAGTGGAGAATGTCGTTGTACCAGGGTTTCACGAAGCATTTAGTTGTACCTTGTTAATATAAAGCATACCGTTGTATATCAGGGTTTTATGAAGCATGTCGTTGTACCAGGACAATATAGTGCGTATAGTTGAACCAGGGTTTTATGAAGTATGTCGTTGTACCAGGGTAATATACGGCATATCGTTGTACCAGGGTAATACACAGTACGTCTTAGTACCTGGTTTTTAGGAGGCATGGGATGTAGCAGTGTAATATTTAGTAAGTGTTAGTACCACGGTTTTTATGAGGTTGTCCCAGGATTACATGAGCCATGACATGAGATTTCCAACAATGTGGTATGTACGACCAGCAAAGCCTAAGATCAGCCTGCGCATATGCGCAGTCTGATCAGAGCCTTTGCTAGTCGCTCAAATATTCTATGAGTGTTAAGCTACTGAATTTTCATAATTTGGACTTTCTAAGCTTAAAAGGAGGCTGCACAGGCTTGTCAGAGTCTGCACTTGTCAAAATGCCACATTGTTGGAAATCACATGTCACGGCTCACATAGAGCATGTCTTTGTATCAGGATTCTAAGGATAAGTACATTTTCGTAGAGCATGACGTTGTATAAGGGTTAAATAGGGAATGAAACAGCAGTTGTAGCTGTAGTTGATGTTGCTTTGGTGCTGTTTGTGTAGTAGAAGTAAAAATGAACCGTGACATGTGATTTCAAACAATGTGACATTTTGACACGTGTAGACTCAGACAAGCCTGCGCAGCCTCCTTATAAGCTAAAAACTCCAAATTGTGTTCAGTCAGGAACTAAGTAGTCATAGAATATTCAAGCGACTAGCAAATGCTCTGATCAGACTGCGCGTATGCGCAGGCTGGTCTGGGCTTTTGCTGGTTGACACATTGGACTCAGACGAGTTTTAGGCTTAGAAACTCCAAATGATGTTCAGTCAGTAGCTTAACACTCATAGAATATTCAAGCGACTAGCAATGGCTCTGATCAGACTGCGCGTATGCGCAGGCTGGTCTGAGCCTTTGCTGGTCGCACATACCATACTGTTGGTAATCTCATGTCGCGGCTCAAATGGGTAATTTTAAATGGCAGATATGCATCACGACCATATTTTCAAAAACGTTGAATTTTGGTCTCGGCCTCACCACATACGTCCACAGATTGCAGACATGAGTTTCACGTACTTGGCTTTCAGTGAGGAAGTTGATTCACGTTTTTATCAACAGGAATCTAAACAATATAAATAAGGTTATCTTAGACCAGGTGTAGTCAAAATGATACAACTTATAGACGCATGTCATCAGTCCCGTTTACCATATAAGGTTATATGTACATTTTTTAGATATATGATTAAACAAAACAAATTTACCAAATATGGCAACATTCATTGGCCCTATAACAATGGCGATCAGCGATTTTATATATGAAAAAATTATGCGAAATCAACCCTTAAACACACTAAACTATTATTAGTTTATATGTCGTCTGGTTTCTCATCTGCTGATGTTCTTAGGTAGCAATATTGCAAACAATATGAACAGAAATCAGACTGTTCTCTTTGGAGCAGCTTAATCAGGGCTCATTGTGTTCGCTTCTATGAAAATAATAGCCTGAAGTACACTTGAATATATGCAGCAGACTAAAAAAGCAGACGACTTTTTCAGGACGAAATACTGTAAATTCGGAAATCCTCGCGAAATGGAATATCATTCTTTCGATTACTAATATAGGTAAACCATGCCCTAGTCGCGAATTTGAACAAATATGTCTTTTAACGCTATTCGCGAAAACGAAATTCTCGCGAAAATTTCCGGATTTACAGTATTGGCGGGATAAGGGTTTAGGGTTGTTGTCAAGAGGATTCGTCCATCGTTAGATCTGAAAAAACAAAAAAGTAACTAGCGCGGATCGCGTTTCTCATAAAATGATTTCCCAACACCATTTCTAAAAAATAAGTTGTTCAACGAATACTTGTAGTAGTTTTATTAGCAGTTATTTAGTGAACTATGCTTCGTTTACATTAGACCGACAGTCGGCTACTTAAACCCTAATCTAACCCTAACCTCCATAAACACGGATGTACAGATTGCATAACCCCATGATAATGTACCGTGGGCGTTACAGACGACGGACGGGTAGACGGATATTCGAACTCTTTTTTATTCCCTGCTAGAAGGAGGTGTGACGATACATGCTTGGTACTATTTAGATATTACTTGACTTTTCGCTTACTGTAAAGGCGGCAACTTTAATATTCATATCTGGGCGTGGTTCGGCTATTTCATCTCTATACAAGGGAAATCAGGTTTTATTTATAATGCGGTAAAGAGTTAATAAGCTTTTTGTGCCGAGTAAACGTGCGTGCATTTCATGAAAATCCTAACCGTATAAACACTGAACTCACATTTATTAACCCTTAAAGCGCATAATCACTAAATATATGTTTTTGTCGTCCACTAAAATATTTGAAGCCTCATAGACAAACAGTGTGGACCCAGATCAGACTGCTCCTGTAGGAGCAGTCTGATCTAGGTCCACAATGTTTGCCTCTTTGCCTATGTTACATAGACATTTTCAGATGCAGTTATTTTGCTGGCGTTTAAAGGACTAAATAATGTATTTTGTGTCTATATTGAGTAAATGGCGCAAGATGATACAGTTACTTTTGAATAAAACCACGCCTCATTTTCAGCTTTCACCTATGTCTAAAGTTGACATGTCCTAATTACGCATTTATGAGGTGCCGCCTTTACCATGTTTACAGAAAGCGAAAAGTCAAGTAATATTGAATGATTTTTTTAAAGCTGCATAGTCTGTAACTTTTGATCTTCTAATTTTAAAAATAATGTTTTTATTTTTCAAGAACACAGTAAAAATACTCAAATTCAGGTAAACATTTTACCATTTTCGTAAATCTTAACAAGGTATCACTATCAAAACAACTGCATTTATGTTAAAATTCAACGGTCTAGAATTATTGGAGGGACGCAAATAATTACCAACAAGAGAAAAACACACCTATTTGATGAGATAATTCACTTTTCCATGCAGTTTTCAGCTGTACTGAACATTTTAATTGTGAAAACATAGCTTAATTCTACTTTTACAAATGATTTAAAAAGAAAAGAAATTTTTTCGAAAAATGTTCATAGTTACAGAGTATGCAGCTTTAATCAATGAGACACTGTTACTTTGTCATTTCTATTTTTGAACATTTTAAACTGTGTCACATGATTCACACTCATGATTCATGAATGATTTAATTTATTTGTACCTTACATAAGGAATTCCTCAAGATTATCTTAAGACACACCAAGCAAAGATTATACCAAACGTTGCAAAAAAGGAACTGACGAACTGTACAGTGTAGCTTTACATAAATAGGTGGCAGCTGAACATAGAGGATCTTACATGAGTGCTCATGTTTTAATATTTACATTCCAATGTTGCTGCCTTAGATGAAACCATAATACCTACATTTTGTTGTAGCTGCTTGCATTTCTCGATACAAAACATTGAGCAGTCACGTGGTCTAGGTCGCGCCTCTAGGTGGAGTAACGTCAACGTCAACCAATAACTTTCTTTGTTTATCAACTATCGCGTGACGTCAATCACGTATCGCCACGACGTTATGTACTGGAATTTCGTTCGCTGGCTGTTCCAATACATCCGTTACAAATAAAATATTCTATATTTTCAATGATAATTAGCGAATTTTGGTGTGTGATAATTAAGTATATTTGATTGAAAATATAAAATGTAAATATAAGGATTGAAATGCAGATTTTTAGCTTGCACTGGATGATGCAAAGCATTAGCGTTTGAATGTCTCCGAGAAGCCCTTCGGGCTTCACAGACATTAAAAAGCCTAATGTTTTGCATCATCCAGTGCAAGCTAAAAATCTGCATTTCAATCCTTAATTGAATTTATTAAACGTGTTGGGGAAAAGAGATAAAATGCGAGGCTTGCCGAGAATTTTATCTCTTTTTCGCAACGAGTTTAATAAATTCAATAATACAAGAGCATGAATGTTAGATTCTAATTATCATATGACATAAGGATCACTTTTATGTTTCATTTCTGCCGTAAAAACGTTATAATTTTGTCATTATGTACACAACGTTGTTATGGACGTCATAACGTTTCCCGTAAATATATAAACCACTAGAGGTTTATCGATTTTATTGCATGGTGTTATTTCACTCTCAGACGCGACGTCATATGATAATGCCACTTTTTCTTGTTGTAAACGTTTTAGCTATGTTTTGTTCGATTTCATAGATACGGAGAATAAATACAGCAATAACCGGTAGAAATGTTTAATATTTACTACTGAACTCAAGTTATTTGAGTTGGCAAATTTGTAAGTCTAAGGATACATACAAATGGGTGGAAGAACAATAGCTAGACTTGCAGCATAACGAATGCTCACGTTTATAGCAAGTCGCTGTAGCTGAGCACGCCGTCAAGTCGCGACGAGGTCCATACCTCTTCAGCAGGAAAATGGTTAAAACAAGTCACGAGTATTACGTCACAAAAGTAAATAAAGCCCCATCACTGTAACATGTCAAAGGTCTGCAGGGGTCCACATTGCATATGCACATGTACTGTCCAGCCAGCCAAGAGTGACAGTGACTTCATATTTGGTTACAAAGTTATCAGGGACTCATAATCGATAGATCACTTGTGTATTTATCCTATCCTCAGGATAGGATTAATACGCAAGTGATATATCGATTCACGTTAGCTCAAGTGAAGTGTACGCGTTTGTGTTTTACTTAGCAATTCTAAACAAAGTATTACGTCACTGTCACTCTTGGTTGGCAGGATAGTAGCAATTTTACTTTAAAGAGTCACAGGTTATACTGGAAATCTATATGAGCCGTGACATGAGATTTCCAACAATTTGACATTTTGACAAGTATAGACTCGGACTAGCCTCTGCAGCTTCCTTTTAGGCTTAGAAGCTCCAAATGATGTTCAGTCAGTAGCTTAACACTTATGGAATATTCAAGCGACTAGCAAAGGCTCTGATCAGACTGCGTGTATGCGCAGTCTGGTCTGAGCCTTTGCTGGTCGCACATACCAAATCGTTGGAAATCTCATGCCAGGGCCCATATAGACTCGACAGCCAGCTAATCTAGATCTACACTGTTCATAGGGCCAGTTAAGCAAATCTTTCGAGCCTAAAATTGTATTTATTTTCTCATTTCTCAACCAAAGCATATGTTTTTGGTGCCCAAAAGAACCGTCTAATCGAGCTCGGTTCTTTTGCGTACCCACAACATATGTTTGAGTTGAGAAAAAAATATTTTTCTTTTGCTACGCACTCTTATCTGGGCCCTGACTGTTTTCTTAAGATGAATAAACCCGGGTTTAGCGAGACAAGGTATAACATCATTGTAGCAAAATTGCTATTTTATCTCCGAAAATGAAGGTCAATTGATAACACAATGTAATAAATAGTGCCTATTGCACCAGTCGAAATAATCTTTTGGTCAACTTATTTGAACTTTAAAATGATACAATAGCACATGAAGGGCGCGGGAAACCATTCAGAGGTTAAATCGTCCAACGCGGGAAGCCATTCAGAGGTTAAATCGTCCAATGCGCGGTGGGGTAGTTGTCACAGTAGACAAACAGACGTTGACCCTCGTCTTACTCTAAGTAGTAGCCAGTGTGTATCTCACACACGAAGTGGGTTGGTTATTGTACCCGTATAGAGGATACATCGGCATTATTAATTGCCTGCACTATAGCATAGAAACATTTTTTGCGATATAGATTCTACACTGGCATTATTAATTGCCTCCACTATAGCATTAACACTGTTGCGATATAGATTCTGATCATAGCATAGAGATACAATACAATAAGAAGCTGATTAGAATATGGAAATCTTTACCTGGCCCATATCAGTATTCCTATGTAAAGAAAACCCAGTTTACAGCTAAAAGGGGACCATCATTGAATTCTGGCTGGGTAGCTTTGTAGTTTTTCAAGTGGATTCCTAAGAACACCTATAGCTTTTTTTGATTTTTCAAGGGATACGGACCCATATTTCTCAGGACATATTTTGTATTATATTTCTATTCAGTAATGACTATAAAAGTTAGCCTAGTCTGTACTTTAACCAGTTGTACAGAAATGATTATATTTTGTTAATCTTGATCAAGTTTTTGAGACCACTATCCAATATCGACTAATATGAATTAGGCACACCTAATGGGCAACCAACCACTATTTGACCTTAGAGGATAGCACAGTATACAGTATTTCTTGTGAGTCGGTACATGTACTCGTGTGAGTATAAAAAGTAAGGAAGAAGGCAAATATCAGGAATCAATACAATCAGTACCACACCTGGCACAGAACACCTTATGAAAAGTGACAAAAGTGTTTCAGTAAACTGTCGTTGCTCTGTGTATAAGGAAATAAAATAATCCTGCAAGCTATTTTAAAGGCGCTGGGACTCTTGAAAGGAAGTTCCTATTGGATACCATAAGGATTTTAATTTGAGCAGGGACATGTGATTTCCAACAATGTGTCTTTTTGACAATTGAAGACTAAGACGAGCCTGTGCAGCCTAGTTTTAAGCTTAGAAACTCCAAATGATGTTCAGTCAGTAGTATAATGGAGTGAAACTTGAGGAAATTTATTGTCCTCCATGTAACAGAAGCATAATGGGGGCTTTGTTGCTTGTTGTTCTATCTTGTAACACTTTTGAAGAAACTATGGTTAATCTATATACATCTGTATTTGGTGGTTTGGCCTGGGCACAAAGCCCTGGCCTGGCGGCTGGAGTCTTGGGACCTCTACATGATAACCATCTGTATTTGGTGGTTTGGCCTGGGCACAAAGCCCAGGCCTGGCGGCTGGAGTCTTGGGACCTCTACATGATAACCCTGGAAAATGATGAAGAAGAACTTGTACAAAGAATGTGACTTTATTGTTTAGCAGTAGAATCAGAAGTCTTTTCATAAACATGGAACAAGCCCTCATCTTGAGAATCCATAGTAGCTGCCAAAGTGGCATTTACTACTACTTATACCCCAAAATGGCACCTATACTACTTCTTAGTATTTTATATGAATCGAGCAGGATCACGGAATATTTGTGCAAGAATGACTTGCTGCAAGTTGACCACATATCATCTAATGGCTAACCAGGCCATAAATGATTTGCTTTGGCTTGCAGACATACATCTTATGCAGGGAGCAGATATGAGACACCAACACAGTTTAAACACAGAGACAGGACAACCAGGAACTAATGAAGCAATTTCCAGGCCAGGAAAGAACTTTGAATACAAACAAAAGAGCAATGCGCAATCCCATTTGGGGCTGACACATGCTGTCTTGTTCGGTGGGAATTAGCGGACTAATACTTGGAATTATTTAAACGTGTCTTAACTGTGGGGTGTGTCTCAATCATTTCCAACAAATAAAATATGAAAATCTGGACCGACTATCTGAACGATGCTGAATTGCTGACTTTGTCAACAATTCTAACATTATTACAGCTGGTGATATACTGCTCAAGTTCATATAATCAATTGAATACTTTGAAAATACAGATTGATTTCCCTGATAAAAGCTTGTTCCAGAACACCAAATGATGCATATACAACCCTAAACATGTAACTTTAATTATAAATTTGACATGATGACTGACAAGTTTCATTATCTCAAACCCTGATAACTCAAAGTAATGGCTAGGTCAAAGTGCCTGTGCAGTACTGAAAATTGCACTTTTAGATAGCATACTGATGAATAGCCAGTATGTATAATTCAAACTTTGCTTAATCAGAAATATACTATGGGTGGCCATTGCCAAAATGTTTAACTCAAACTATGCTTAACTCGAAATATATAATTGATGACTTTTGTCAATGTTTAACTCAAACTATGATCATTAAGAAAAGCAGGTATAAGTTTGTTTAGCTCATTAAATGATTTGCTAGTGTGCATAATTCAAACTTTGTTTAACTCGAAGTACACAAATGATGACCTTCGCCATAGTAATGTTTAACTCAAACTATGATCACCAAGAAAATCAGGTATGAGTTTGTTTAGCTCATAAAGTGATTTGCTTGTGTGCATAATTCAAACTTTATTTAACTCGAAGTATACAAATGATGACCTTCGCCATAGTAATGTTTAACTTAAACTATGATCACCAAGAAAATCAGGTATGAGTTTTTTTAGCTCATAAAGTGATTTGCTTGTGTGCATAATTCAAACTTTGTTTAACTCGAAATATACAAATGATGACCTTTGTCTATGTTTAACTCAAAACTATGATCACCAAGAAAACCAGGTATGAGTTTGTTTAGCTCATAAAGTGATTTGCTAGTGTGCATAATTCAAACTTTGTTTAACTCGAAATATACAAATGATGACCTTTGCCTATGTTTAACTCAAAACTATGATCACAAAGAAAACCAGGTATGAGTTTGTTTAGCTCATAAAGTGATTTGCTAGTGTGCATAGGTGGAAATGAATAATGCATGTGAAGAAAAGGCATTAATAAGGCAAAGTTCATAGTTTGACATAAACAGACTTTGAGATAACGAGAATGGACGGTAGCAGAAAACCATGACTGCATGATTACTTTACATTTGATTGCGTTTGTGGAATATTTATTTATTTACTTATAAAGGGAAAGTTAAGTACCAAAGAATCGTATAGGAAGGCATTTCATACTCTTGCACCAATGCTTTTAATAATGGTTATTTTTATTATCATGAAATATACAAGTAAATTTTCTACTTCCAATGCATAAATTCTATTAGAACTGAGCCAGTCTAAAATATTACCGGCTAATATATGAGGAGTTCACTGGCTGTCTGATAGACAGGCTATATGAAAACCTCATTCCGGCAGCCAGAAAGCATGTAAAATATCAGATATCGGAAATCTTAAAACTGGACTTTGAATTTGAGAAATAACCATTATTTGCACATAGGTTAAAAGTTAATATAGCAAAACCTGTCATAAAAAGGGAACCAAAACTACTCAATTTTAGAATAATCAACACTGTGCATATTTAGTGCATGCCGAGTGGTACTCAGATGGAAGACGCATATGACACAGCAATACATTTGCATATTTTGCACGACAGGAAACTGTCTAGGACATTGGCTTGCTAATGACAGGTTTCAACCATATTTAAACTAACGCATAACTGCATACAGATTTACAATGCCTTCTACATCCGCTATTTTTACTACTGATGAATTGACATACTTTTAGTTTGTTTTAGTGTGGAATGAATGTTTCCTGCTCTAACAGCAGTGACGTGTCTAATGGTATTTTGCATAAACACCAGTAATTATCAGACTGAATATGAGCTCACTCATTTATGGCAGTCATTTTGCCCAGGACTTTATAGTTGAAAAGTATGCGGGAAACTGGATTTATAGCAAGAAATCGAAATTCAAAAACAGACTGTCATCTTGCAGCTAGGAAGCAACCATTCAAATTATTTCAAGAATTACTATATACAGGGGACACAAGATTAAACAAAAATTGGGCATATTTGCACAATGTGTTAGTGGTCTTGTTGTTCATTCTATACTTAATTAAAAAAAAAAGAAAAACAATTACGCCTATAAGCATTTCGCCTTTACGAAACGAAGCCCGAAGTTTGTACGTGCATTCAAAACTTGAAAGTTTAATTTGATTTTGCCACCAGTGCCACTGAGCTTGGCAATACAAAACTCTTTTTCATCGAAAGCTGCACATTTAAGCTTAGATGAAAATTGTCAAAGGAAATGAAATGATTCTCCAGAAAAACTTCTAATAAAATTCGGACCTGATCTGGATCCAAACTATATGTATTTCAAATATCTTCGGAAAACCAGTAATTACTCGGCAGGCTTTCAGGCACAATAAATAGTTAGAAAACTTCTTAATTAATTAATTCAAAAATAACTTAATCTTGCGAATTTTATCCAAATGTGGTTTTTAGGAAAGAAACGACAGAATGCACATAGGAAAAAAAACTAGCATACAATACTAAGGTTTACAACAGGACCACTAAAATGACAAAGTATTTTACAAAAAAAAATCTAAGTAAATTTCTTACCTGGAAAATGATGAAGAAGAACTTGTACAAATAGCGTGTCTTTATTGTCTAGCAGTAGAATCAGAAGTGATTTCACTGCTAGACCCAAAAGATCACGCGCGCAGTCCTTCTTCAACCACAGCCAATCACATTCCAGGATTTTGGTCACGTGGTGGGAAAATTGCCTGCCTTAACCCCGCGGAGCAGTGACCGGCGCATGCGCACTCATGACATACCCTGATTAAGTATTAATCAACCAGGTATGTGATAAGTGTTAAGACTCTTTGTCCCAAGGATGCCACAATTTACTTACGACGGCGCTCCAAGGGATTTTGGCAGCTTAACCACGCAATCCAAGATAGCTTAACAAAGAACACCAAAATTAAATGTTGACCAACAGATTTTTCAAGCGCGTTACTTGGCAGCCATATTTAATTCTCAATTTTCTGAATTTTTAAGTTTCTGCATCTCTATTTTACAAAATAAAACTTTGCACAATCAGACTTTTAAATAATTTCTTTCAAATTCAAAATCTACACATCATAGTCTTTATTTTGATGCTAAATTTCCTTGTTTTCGAACAATTAGTTCAAAAGTGACTTTTGATGGGGCTTCTTCACAAATTCTCAAATAACTCAAAAATACAAAGTGCAATGATGTTTTTGTTCACATATTTGTTAGTTTGAATTTATGCCAAACAAAATGATGTGCATATAGATATATTTTGAAATTAATGTTTTAGAATCTTGATTTTGAAGAGTAAAATTCTATGCCGTATAAGACTATTTGAAACTCGCGCTGGTTTGTTTAAATTCTCTCCTATAAAAATATAATTTTCTGCAAAAGCATTTATTCTGTTTGTCAACTTATCAATTATGCATTCTTGTGTTTGTTAAAAATGCATATTTGCAAAATACTAAATTATGTAATGTTACTCCAAAGTTACACAATGAAAATATCATTTAGGCCCACCATAATAGTAGCATAACAAGCATAGAAAATTCAAGCGACTAGCAAAGGCTCTGATCAGACTGTGTGTATGCGCAGGCTGATCTGAGTCTTTGCTGGTCGCACATATCACGTTGTTGGAAATGTAATGTCGCGGCTCATTTGTGGCCGTCTTTTTTCAAAGGCGCGACGATGCACGTGGCAGTTGGCGTTTGGCTCAAGTCGTTATCACGTCGTGACGTAACGTTATAAGAATTGTGACGTCACGTCATGGGGATCACACAGCCGCTTGCTTGAAAGAGTTATAGTTAACGTTCAAGCTCCTGGTGATCGAAAAAGTCCCTCAGTCTTATGGTTAAAATACAAGGTTAACAGTCGGGACGCGTAGTGAAGGCGTATGAATATTATCAAACATGCATAGCAACAAAAACGTTCGAATTTTTCGGCTTTCTCAGCGAAGCGAGGAACGACACCCCAAATTTAACCGCTTGTTGCACGAATGTCCCAAATATTATTCTGTTAAAAATAGGCCACTTGTGTTCGTCGTTTGTTCAAGTTTTCCCATAGCGTATGATTTTTAATCTACGACAACGCTCTTAAACAACGAGATGGGCGAAACGGAAAACTTGCAAGATGGATGTGACTGTAAAAAATGGTTCACGTTTGATATCAAATTTCTCATTTTTTCGACTTGGTCCCGCTGTGGCATATATGTCATGAAAAAATATAGGGTTTCAACTACCAATGTGCCAATTTTTATCGAAATTCGTTCTGGAGACAAAATTCGTTCCATTATCTTCGAGAGGTCATACGGTCTTCAAACGGACAAACTTCCAAGATGGCGGAAAACGAGGATTGGGGGCGACTGGCAAAGCCAGTTCATATCGCGCAAAACCAATCTAGACCATAATAAATGTATTAAAATTCAAATGAAAATATAGATCTATTTAATATATTGGATATCTAGGCCTTAGGCCCTATTTACCTCGGATAAATTCATGTTTCACTAATATTCTCAATCAATGACAACGTTATCTTTCCTGACCGTCTGGTTAATGACGACAACATCGATAAATAAATGACGGAAGCAATCTTTTTTTAGTGCACACGGTATAGAAAGCCGTTCCTGTTGTCTTGTTGATTTTCAATAATCTTGCTTACAATCAGGAAATGTCTTGCACTATTCAAATATAACCCACAGATTGTTTCTATGGGGGTTGATAAAACTTGGGATAGTCCATTTTACACCCAATTATGCACTAATTGATACTTTACAAACTACTGATGAGGCCCTCCCAGGGAGGGAAGATGGTACCTGTTCCCTTGTTCCCCATATTTTCCCTGTTCCCCAATGTTCCCCTTCCCCTCAAAATTAATTGGGCCCTTTGTTCTTCTGTTACCCTGAGATGAATGCTCTTTTCCCCCTGTACCCCAACCCCTGGGAGGGCTTCAGTGATTGACCCCCCCCCCCCCAAATAACACAGACGTTGAATCGACATGAAAATAGTATACCAAAACATATTTGATTTCATTTTCAGAACAGGTTATGTGTAAGCTACAACGTTTTTACAGTCCCTATTATTAAAAGTGACCCAGGGTTTTTTAACTCTATTTAGGGAACATGACCCAATCCCCAGAATTGGGAATTTTTCACATAGTTTTATACAAATTGGGGAAAAACTCACATCATATATTATAATAAAATCAAACAAAACTTAGCTAATAAGAACTTTTCAACATTATGAATTTAACAGGTACTATTCATTGGGGTACATTGTCACAAAATATTGACATTTTTTGTTTCTTAAATTGGGAATATTCTCCTTAATATTTGAAAAAACATACTTTTTTGCAATTGGGAACATGACTCAAAATTGGTCTTCAAAATGTGCCAAAGAATCCTGTTTAGTTTATCAGAATATCAAGAAAACAATTACATCTGTATCACTATACATACTCTCTTGACAGATTTACATTGCAAGACAAAGAATTTTCTGGTCCAAGTTAATGCCTGATTCTTTATATAGGATGAATACCCATGCCCTAATCATATTTTAGTGTTTACCTGACCCCAACAAATACAAAAGTTATATGATCCAAATATCATATAAACATATGACACTGTGTTTAGGGTGCTCTTTGGGACGGTTCTTTTGAGTACCCACAATATATGTTTGATTAAGAAATGATTCAATCACACATTAATAGTCTTATCTTGGGGATAGGTGCTTTGGGGAGGGAATGCTATAGAAGCTTGGGGTATAAAGTATCCTTCATAATAAGCATACTTAAATTCATTTAAATAGATACATGTCTTTATTGTAAAAAAACTCCTAAATGAAAAAAAATCTACAAACATATTCTTCCTAGAGTTTGGTTTAACTCAAAATATGTGTAACACACCCTTTTTTTTGGACAAAAACAAACTCAGTTTACTCTTTTATCATCTTAATCCTTTACTTCATAGGCTATATTTAGATCATGACATTATTTTCTATTTTAGGCAACATTGAAAAAAATCAAGAAAATTGAAGCTAATGAGTCATGAGTTTGAAAATATAATGGAAAATGGAGCATTGGCTCCAAAAGAGCAAATGCTCCATTTTCCATAATATTTTCAAATACATGATATTTCAAAGGTGTAAAAGGTTAAAGCTGGTTAGATCTTTCTCAAATTTGAGACCATAACTAGCTGGCATCAGTTTTTGATTCCTATGACCAATTCTGGGGGTCTCTGACTCTCATAAGCACTGTGTAAAACCAACAGATCATTGAAAAAAATAACAAAACAGACTTAATACTGATATAACAGACTTATTCTGCAATTTGCAGTTATTGAAAGTAAACATTTATTTTGACATCTTATACTCTCATAGGGCCAGTTATCCATCAGTTTAAACATGTGTTTTGTATGCTCAAAAGAACCGTCTCATTGAGACGGTTCTTTTGAGTACCCACAACATATGTTTTGGTTGAGAAATAAGAAAATAAATTTCAGTTACCCACTCTTATCTGGGGGCCTGAAGTCTCTTATAAATATTGGTGATAGATGCTGTGGGGAGAGGGGCTATAGTATCTCAAGGTATAAAGTACCATATTCTTCATAATAAGCATACTTTCGTACAAATGAAGTAACTATTTCAAAAATGAGGGAAATTGGTGTTCCAGACCAGCTGGCTTCATTCTGATTTACTGTAAATTTTACAGTAACTTTATTCTGTGTAAACAATCATCAGATCAATTAACAGCTGATGAAATCTCTCTAAAATTTGAAACCAGTGTTTAATTATACTGTCATCCAGTTTTTGAAGTTCAAGGCCAATTAATGTTTGGGAGTCTGACTATGATTCCAGTAAGACAGTTAAAAATTCTTATTTTGAATCCTTTATCATTGTTGGTTTAAATCAAGAACTTGTCTGCTTATTACATGTATATAGTGGTTGGTATGCTGCAACTTGGAATACATACTTAAACCTCTTTAACTTTTTATCCAGATTGAAAGCAATCTCAGTCTACACTTTACAAAAGTGATATTAATGAGGCCCAGCCAGTGGGGTTTGTGATATGTTACATAATGTTTACCTTCATACATTAGCCTGCTTCCCTTTCCCCAAGAAATAGTTATGTTTTCTACAAAAGTTGTCTTTGTTCCAAGCCCCAAGCATCTCATTTAAAAAAAAAAATGAAATAAAAATAAGGCAAAAACATTTTTCTCTTATTTAGGGTTAGGTCTAGTTTGAAGGTTGAATATTGTATGATTCAATATTAATGATGTATTAATTGGGGTCTGGGTCATAATGGGATGCTTTTATCAATAAATTGTATTTTAATTTCATATTTAATAGCAAAGTTCCCACTGACTCTGAAATAAGGGGTATACTGACTCCCATTTTCTTAGTTTTGTACACCTAAATAAAATGTTAGCTCTGCTATTAGGCTTTTTATAAAATTTACTTTGGGGGGGGGGGGAGTTTATGAATGGGTCAACTTTCTGTGAAATCAAGTATATGAAGGGATTTTTTTTTTATATGATTCGCATTGGGGTTGGTCTGAAAATACTGGCTCGCACACCCATACCAAAATTACCCGCAAAAAAAGATAAAGTTTAGTAAACAAAAAACAGAGATAATCCTTGCCCAAAATGCTGATGGGCCTTAAAATGGGCCAATGACCCATATATCCCATTCAAAGTCATGCAAATATCAAAATTTCAATGGGCCTTTTAAAATTTTTATGGGCCCTTTGCAAAATTTGATGGGCCCAAGAATCCTTAAGTCAATATCCACATTAGAGCAAAATTCACATGAAATTTGAATAGAAATTTATATGGGGCCAAGTCAAAAGTAAAGTCCATTTTCTAAAAGCAACAAAACTTTCTCACAAAATGGATTAGGCCCATGCAGGATTATCCCTGCAAAAATAAAGAATATTGGGGAACAGCTAGGAAAAAAGAAGACATAAGAGCAAGAGGAGGATTGAGGGTGGGGTGTAGGTTAGTAGTTGGTGAGGCCTTCCATTGGTTTTTGGAAACAGGGTAAAGGGGCATTTATTTCAAGGGAACAGAGGAGGTAAGTGCAACTTTTGAGGGGAACAAGCAAACAAAGAAAATGTTGGGGAACATGGAACCCAGGCAAACACATTTTCGATTTTTGGGGAACAAGCAAGTTTATGTCAGCCTCCCCCCCCCCCCCCCCCCCCCCGTGAGGGCCTCGATGGTTAGTGGATAATTCAGCCAAGCGACAAACATAACCATATAGTTCCTTCTGACATTGGGTGAGCCCGGGGGTGAGCTGTTGAATGGTCAATGCATGCGCAGATCCAGATTTTTTGTCAGAGAAAGGGGGGGGGGGGGCGGGGGTCCAAACCCAACGGCGAGAAAACAGCCTTGATTTTTTTATGTTTGTTTTGGGGGTTCTTAGTCCAAAATACTCCGGGGATGCGGGGAGGGGTCCAACTATTTAGGAGGGGGGGTCCAAATGCTAATTTCTATAGAATTTGATAGAACTTGTGATTTACCAGGGATGGGGTCCGGACCCCCTACCCCCCCTCCCTCTGGATCTGCACATGCATGACATTTAAAGACTAAAGAATAAAGTCGAAAGGGGAAGAATCGGCAGCCCGGGAAGAAGGGAACATTTAAGATTTCTCATTTCAAAGTAACGGGAAAGCCCATTTTCAGGCGAACGAAACGAATTAAAAATGAAATCTGCATACCTAGGATGCACCTCTGAGGCCCCAGAGATAAGGTATTTGAACATCACAGTTCTTTGCCATTTTACAGATGAATATGTCTTGGCATTATTCCTTTAGAATCACATTTTTATAGATAAAACATATCGATTACAACACGTTTACTCGTAATATTGTGACGTAAATATGGGACAACTTTGACTAGTGACTACGTCATTTTAGAGCTTTGTCCCGCGTTTATACTCAGCTGAAAGATGGACGGGGCAAAGGTGAATATGTTTTAATTTATTTCATCAAAATCGGTTCTGGAGACAAAAAACGTTCCATTAAATGCCAGAGCATATATTTCATTTCTGTTTTTAAGCGCCTGACAGTGGTGCATTTCAGAGCTTAATTTCGTTGCAAAGCAATATATCATTTAACACTTTCAAAAAAGGAAATTGGCGATAAAAGGTTACAGAATCTAAATATATAGCGAGAATACACTGTCATTAATGACAAATTAAGAATAAAGAGCGTTTAAAAAAGGGAATTTTTGGCGCCATTTTTCGGTCGCCATTTTGAGGGAATATTTTGCGTCGCGCATTTTTACAATTTTAAAATACTTTAACTCAAAATACGCTCTTTGCGTTCCTACTGTAAATATCAACAAAACCACAGGAGCTTGAAGTTCGATCCTTATATCACTTCTAAACCCTAAAACCGAAAATCTCATAATGTCATTACGTAGTAATGACCAGGAGTGAAACTAAGCTCTCGACAGCCATTCCGGCTCCAGTTTCCGGTTATCAGCAGTGAATGTTGTGACGGCAACGTAAAATGTTCGACGTTACGCTGACCAAGATGGCGACGTTTGAAAAAAAAACAGGACAATGTCTAGTGCAATGAACAACCATAATTTGTTCATTTCTGGCCAATTTGGTACCGGGAAACCTGTTTTGTTAAGGAATAAACCAAAAGTGAATGCATTTTTTACTCCAATTGACCGTATATCGGAGTTTGTAATCCTATCGATTTCAGCAATCCACGAGCATCTTGTATTTTATCCGGGTCCTTTTGCCTTACAATCAAAAAGATTGATATAACTGCAATAATTGTTATTAATCTTCCTAACCGCCGGCAACCGGTCTCTGGAAGTTCGTCGTAGTGACTTATTAGGTATTTCGGAGTATGTTTCCCCACACAAATGAAATAACGGGCTACCCTCCCTGCTACGCTTGCTGAAAGTATTTGGTTTTGGTTCCCAGCTAAAACCCAGAACATGAACTAGGCTATCTCAAGGAAATATAAACAAAGCCTTTAACAGAAAAAGTGCAAGATTCCTACCTTCACGTTTTCATAGCAACAATGCAGTTTGGAGGGCTCTGAACTAGACGTATTTTCCAAGAATAAGCTGCTTCCAGCAGTCATAAAGAACACAATAATAATCCAAACAAGTTATATTGAAACTGTTTTTGTCACTAATTTCTACCATGTTTGCACATGTGACCGGCGAGTATTTCCTTGAAAATATGTGACGTCATAATGTGACGTGTACAGGTCGATAAATCTATTGGGGCCTCCAACGGGGGAATATTGTAAATTAGAACAGAACTATCAAAATCGATTCTACTGCTAAAGGAAAGGGCTACCTGTTATTAGTGAGATGTAATAAGATGCAAGGCTATGAAAATGTGATACGAATGCACCTATCAGTGTTTCTCCTAGAGCCGGGGGGGGCGGGGGGGGTGGTGATTCGTAATGACATTGTGAGATTTTGGTTTTGAGGCTATAGAGGTGAGATAAAGACAGAACTTCAAGCTCCTGTGACAAAACTGGCATCTTCGCGATTCACTTTTACTTTTTGTATTTTTTTAACCAGTTGAGTGCCGAGCCTATTTCCTATACGAGTGCCAAATTTTCATAACGTCGACGTCTTGAAAATAAACAACTTGCCGATGACGTCGACGTTTTTAAAAATAAACAAATTACATTGACGTCAAAATCCCGCCACAATAAACATTCAACGTTAATTGACGTTACGCCAATTAAGACGTTTAATTTTATAGGGAGCACCTGATAATGCTACGGTATTAGTGGCAGCAATTCTCTTTGAACTGTAAGGTGATATTTCAATGCGTGATTAGGACTATATAAACACTTGCATTACTATCAAAATATGAGAAAAGCACAAGAGTTCGTAGGCTCCGTTTGCCGCTCGCTGCCAGTTTTTCCTGCATGGGAACATTTTCCCAAATTAGCGCAGAGAAAAAGTTCATGGAATGGAACACGCGAAATGTTTAGAGGCCTTTGGCCGCCAGAGCATACAGCCAACACGCCTATCAAACGCTCCGTGGTATTTACTTTTTGGGTAATGAAGGTGTGCCAGAATCCGGCAGGAAACTGTTCATAACGCGTAAACATGGTAAAGTAAATATGACATGCGAATACTTTCTCTACAAACACTCGTATGCGTTTAGCAATGGAATCTTCACATGTGCATGTGTATCAACCAATATTCATGATCCTAGGTGCAACAGTGTTGACTGAACGCATAAGAAGCGCTTGTCATTTTTTAAAACTTAATCCAGGGCCATAACTCTCTCATATAACTCTGAGACACGAGATGAAAAGACCTAGGTGCGCAAATAAACTTAGCATTTTACATTGCTCAAAAGTTTTGAAAGCGCTTGTAAGGTACCAGCAGTTGGAATGTACATACAGCGAAAATTCAGATCCGCCCGCGCATCCACACAGGCTGAAAAAAGTTTTTTCTAATATCATGCAAAATAGCGAAAAAACGAAAATGTAGTGCTCCGCTCTTGTTCTTCAACTTCTAATCCAAGCTGGTGCGAGCTGCAAAATGTAAGGTTTTAACTGAATCGCTTTTGTCGTGAGGTAAACAACCTTCCTTTACACCAAGACATAAAGGATTCAGACGAAACCTAACACAATTTTCAGCTCGAATCAGCTTAGATATATAGAGTGGTGCACTACATTCTCCTTTTTCACTTTTTGACATCATAAAAGCACTGAATGGAAAACTTACGGTTTTAGGCGATTTTTCAGCCTCCATATACAGACCTGGATAGAGCCTCATAAAGATTCCTTTATCAGAGCCGACGGTTCGGTCTAAGTTAACGTTTCGTATCAGTGATTAAGCGCAAGGACATATGCCATTCGCAAATCAAATACGTGAGTGCAAGCTCTTACGTTAGTCGTACATACACCTTACGTGTCTTGCAGCAGCCTTGCAGCCGTCATACGTCTTCATAAGATCGCACAAGAATCACAAAGAAAATGAACATATTTGTCGTTGCGGCAGCGACCATGTGATATCGCACAACGCGGTAAGACTGACGCACGAAACCCAGGAATATCGTCGTAAAGATCTCACATATCGTACTGTACAGCAGTGCCATTTCAAAAAACCGAATCAGAAACATATTTTGGTTTAAAAACATTGTATGTGTTCAATATCGTCGCCTCCTTTAGTACATGTTAGACATGACTGAACAATTATTGGTTGGTACGTAAAACATTAATTGAAATTTAAATGACACATCGCTGGCGAGTCACTGTGTTGTGTTCTAGGGCAAGATACTTTATCTGCTGCTCAGTACTGTCAGGAAATCACCCCGTCTTCCTGGGTTGAACCAGCACTAAATAGGAATTAACGTGTCTTGCCCAAGGACACAGCGTAGTGACGCCGGTGAGGCTCAACCCCTCGATCTCGATCAAGCTCTCTACCACTAAGCCACCGCGTCCTTTGATGCTTCGTTCATTATATACGAGTACAGACATGTAGCCGCCTGTCATTCTGAATATAGCTGTGAATGATCTTACGCACATGCGATAACTTACCAAACTCCATAGAACGTACGCATGCGTCGACAGACACCTCGTTCACATGCAAACATGGACTGCCGAGATCAGACTGTTTGCGTTGATAAAAATGAACAATTTGGGGCCACATGCTGACGAATGCAGCATAGCTAGAAGTCTAATATATGTTCTGAGTCTTAACCTACATATGTATAATCGTACTGTGTGCATGCTAGAAACGTAGGCTCAATCAAGTCTGTGCATATGCACGCATGTCCTTCAATTGCTCTCCGATTCGGTGTAGATAAAAAAGCAGAAATGGACCGCCGGTGTTGCAACCAGCGACAAAGGCGCGACGTTGCACGAGACAGTTGGCGTTTGGCGCAAGACGTTATCAAGTTATGACGTAACGTTATCAAGTTATGACGTAACGTTATCGAGTCTGTGATGTAACGTTGTGTCCGTTAGACAAATGGCGTAGTTTCCCGCGTCAAAATGCAGCAACAGTACCCTCATATTTTTACATATTGCACACAAACAGATTGCTAAAATGCTAAATAAAATGCTGCGTCATCTTGCAAAAAGATTTTTCTTCATATAATCACCCATATTGCTTTAAGTTGTTGTGTAATAATTTCAGAATAAGCCCGTAAACCAGTGGCCCAAAAGTGGCCCCGTGGCACTCAACGTAGTTGTACGTGTGGTCACGGCACATTTTTCAAAGGTAGAAATAGGTTCTTAGTTCGATCGAATCGACTCCGTATAGATACCGGAACTCTGTTTTGACAGAACGGAAATCAGGCCTTCATATAGCAGATGAATAGAACAGAACAGAGCCTCTAATCGTAACAGCAACCAACCCTCGTTGTTGCCGCTGCGCGGCAACAACTCATTGGTTGGTTGCTATAAAAGTCATCCTTGTCTGTACTTGAACCAATTGTACAGAAATGATTATATTTTGTTAACCTTGATAAAGCATTTAAGGCCACTATCTAATAACGACTGTAAAAGTTAGCCTCATCTATACTTTAACAAATTGTACAGAAATGATTATATTTTGCTTTCCTTGATCTAGCATTTAAGGCCACTATCCAATAACGACTGTAAAAGTCAGCCTTGTCTGTACTTGAACAAATTGTACAGAAATGATTGTATTTTGCTTTCCTTGATCTAGCATTTAAGGCCACTATCCAATAACGACTGTAAAAGTCAGCCTTGTCTGTACTTTAACCAAATGTACAGAAATGATTACATTTTGTTAATCTTGATCAAGTTTTAAGACCACTATTCAATAACACCTGTAAAAGACATCCTTGTCTGTACTTAAACAAATTGTACAGAAATGGCTATATTTTGTTGACCTTTTTCAAGCATTGAAAACCACTATCCAATAACGACTGTAAAAGGCAGCATTGTCTGTACTTTAACCAACAATGGTTATATTTTGGTGACCGTGATCTAGCATTTAAGACCACTATTCAATAACGACTGTAAAAGCCAGCATTGTCTGTACTTTAACCAATTGTACAGAAATGATTATATATTGTTGACCTCGATCAAGCATTTAAGACCACTATCCAATAACGACAGTAAAATTAAGCATTGTCTGTACTTTAACCAATTGTACTGAAATGATTATATTTTGTTGACCTTAATCTAGCATTTTTAGCCACTATCCAATAACGAATGTAAAAGCCAGCATTGTCTGTACTTTAACCAATTGTACAGAAATGATTATATATTGTTGACCTTGATCAAGCATTTAAGGCCACTATCCAATAACGACTGATAAAGTTAGCATTGTCTGTGCTATAACCAATTGTACAGAAATGATTATATTTTTTTGACCTTAATCTAGTATTTATAGCAACTTTCCAATAACGACTGTAAAAGTCAGCATTGCCTGTACTTTAATTAATTGTACAGAAATGGTTATATTTTGTTGACCTTAATCTAGCATTTAGGCCACTATCCTATAACGATTGTAAAAGTCAGCCTTCTCTGTACCTTAACCAATTGTACTGAAATGATTATATTTTGTTGACCTTGATCAAGTTTCTAAGACCACTATCACATAACGACTGTAAAAGGCAGCCTTGTCTGTACCTTAACCAATTGTACTGAAATGATTATATTTTGTTGACCTTAATATAGCATTTAGGCCGTTATCCTATAACGACTGTAAAAGTCAGCCTTGTCCGTACCTCAACCAATTGTACAGAAATGATTATATTTTTTTACCTGGATCTAGCATTTAATGTCACTATCCAATAACGACTGTAAAAGTCAGCCATGTCTGCACTTTAACCAATTGTACAGAAATGATTATATTTTGTTGACCTCTCGATCAAGCATTTAAGACCACTATCCAATAACGACTATAAAAGTCAGCCAAATCTGTACTTTAACTAATTGCACAGAAAAGATTATATTTTGTGAATTTGATCTAGAATTCAAGACCACTATCCAATAACGGCTGTAAAAGTCAGCCTTGTCTGTACTTTAACCAATAGCTGGATTTTATCCGAACTTGTACATAAACAGCAATAGTAGACACGAGTGTTGTGACATTGACTTACTCATCAAGTAGTGCACGGACATGTGTACTCCCGTGGGATTTTTTTGAAGAAAGCAAACCACTATGATAACTTTGATTGTTATACCCTAGGGAATGCAAAACCGGTTGTTGGCACTTCTGAAAATGTGGCAGAGCCAGATTATGACGTCATCAAAATGGCGGCCATCTTGAATTTTGATACAAATCTACTTTGCTTCATAATATCCATAATAGTGGGTCGATTTCAAATATTTAGGTATCAAAATGTTCAAAATGATAAGTACTGTCTACTCACATCTAAGAAAAATGGCTGAGCTTAATGATGACGTCACAAAAATGGCTGACATCTTGGATTTGAATGAAAATCTACTTTGTATTATACTTTTATTAATACTGTGTCATTTTGAAAACTGATAAATCAATTTGTTTAATGTGATCACTGACATCTATTCACCTCTAAAATATGACAGAGCCTTGTTATGACGTCATCAAAATGGCAGCCATATTTTATTTCGTTGAAAATCTACCTTGGCGTATAGCATTTTAAACAGGGTTAATATTTAAAGCTGACACAACATAATGTTCAGAGGGTTATCTATTAGTGTCAACGCAATATTAATATACGCTGGTGATATGTAATAGAACAAAAATTATTACATATCATCAGTTACAGTCCTCATCAATGCTTTGATCATCTAGCATAAGATTGTTACAAGATTCGTCCTCAGTTTCACAAGTACACAAATCAGTACAAAATAGTTTGTTGCTTTTGCATTTGCATCTTAGTGGTGTGTACTTTGTTTTTAATGTACAGCAACATTTCACTAGTTTCAATATTACACCAGGAGCTGGATCCATGGTAGTCATTACAAGAGAGAATCCCACAGCTTCATCTCTCCAACCATACTCTGATGGTGATGGTATATTCTGATTAGCAACGGTGTCATTCTACGAGACAATACATTGAAAGTGTGCTCTTTTGATAGCAGATTCCGTTTGCTTACGTTGCAAAAATCCATCACATTAACTCATTGACAGTAACTTAAGGTCGTTTCTGGTTGATAAAGCAGACAAACATAGTGTTAAAGTTGCCTCACACTGGGGTCTTCAAGAACTGCCTGCTGCCAAGATCAGAAAAAACCTGTTAATTCCTATATCTCAAACCTTAAACACTTTCCAAAAAGACAAATTTCCTTGACATGCTACTCTTCCAGTGATATCAGCACCAGGAAATGAATAAAGACTGGAGAGAGACTGAGTGTTCAAGTCCCTAAGAGCTAAATAGATAGGCCTAAGTAAATTTTTCCTGCGTCTGTTCCCGGAGCCTGTCACGAAAATAGTCTCCATCGGTAATTCTGAATATCTTCTTAGTCAAAGAACAAATATGTCTGTGTCCAGTGAAAAAAATGTCCATTCTTTAACACAATTTTGTCTTGCATCAACGGCATGGAGTTACTTCTGCTGAGATGGTTTACATCTCATCCCTATGTGATGTCTCTGCTTTATTTTGCCATGCAACGGTATACAACTTGTTCTCTTTTGAGAATGCCAGCAATTCTTTTGACAAAAATACTGTAAACTCACCCTTTTTTGCTGAGTGGGATAACAGTTTCTTCAGTGGAACATTTGAAATATTTGTAGTGTATGTGCTGTGATATGCCCCAGGGTAACAAAGTAATGCATAACAAAACAAAAATAAACACAGAACTCCCACAACCAATGGGAAGTACATTAAACAATATATCAACAACAACAGAACCACCGCCTAAGAACGGACAACAGCCTAAGCCACGCGGGGGGGGGGGGGGGGGGGGGCTTAAATACATTTTACAGGCGCCAAACTTTCTCCCTAGATACCGCAAATGCCTTGATGCTGACTTAAGTTGTTTTGGAATGTCATACCTGTCAGACTCAATATGTAATATATCATATTGTCTTTGTATAAATACAGTCATGTCCCCTAACATTGCGCGGCCCCTAACATTGCGCACTAGCCCAAGTGACTATGCCACATTTAATCAGATAAAATCTTTTTGATATTTAGTATCAGGCTGCTTTTGGAAAGAGAAAAACAGCAAAATATTTTCACTTTAAGCTTTCAATGCTGAGCAGAGGAGGATTTCGGCAAAAATTTGCAAAATTTGATAAAAAATCGAGACCTAAATTTCAAATGACCAAGACTTCAAACTATTTATTTTGAATCAAGTTTTTGTTGAAGTAAATTGTTGAGAACAACCTTGGGTTACTTTTCCTAGAATATTTTGTAAAGGCAATTTATTAAAGAGAAGTAGTTGATAATTTTGCAGAAGGTGCACAATGTTAGGGGACTATTTTCGTTATCCTAAAACAGGGGGGTTGTGAATTTCAAATCAAAGTTGCTAGAGATCGGGAAAATATTTTTCATTTTGAAATCTATGTAAATAATATATAATGACTACTTTATTTGGCTGTGCACATGTTTTCAATTTTGTTTCTTTCTTATTAAATCCAACGGGGGTAAAAAGGCTTAAGTGCGCCATGTTAGGGGCCTTCACCGTACAATGAAATGAGCTGACAGATCTTTGTACGTCTTAATCCAGCTAGGTTTGTCCATTTACTAAACGTCAACCATAGTATCAATTATCTCAACTCATTTGTTTGGTTGCGGTATATCAGGAGGTGCAGCATCAGAGGTATTTGCACTATACATCTAATATGTCCATTAGTTTACTCTTGACAGAGCAGTGCAGCATTGTGTCGTCTGCAGCAAACAGTGATCTTGGCACTATAGACAGTTCATAAGTACTTAAGCACTCCTGAAGATGTATATCAGTGCGAGACTTTGCAACAATTCTCGCAAATAACCCTCTGTCTTCTTTTAATTCTAAAACTTTATTGATATTGCTACATGTGCATTTTAAAAGAGGCAGACCAAGTTTGAAGCCAAACCGTTTGCATTGTTGCCCAAATGTTAGTCTGTTCCGTTTTGATACGTTCTTGAATAAAGATTTCCATCTCTGCAACCCCAATTTCTTCAATAAAGCATATATCCTGTTTGATTTTCTCTAGCATTACAGCTTTTGTAACCAGATTTATTACACCATTGTTGATAGTTAAATGGAGTTGTAAATCCTTCTATTGTACTGACAGGATTCTGAGCATTCTTTGTTTGCTATAGCTAATGGTGGCGTTCTCTTGCTGCCTCTGAATCTCTAGTCATTTCCTTGGCTTCTTCTGTCAACCGTACAAGACCGGCTGAGATCAAGAAGAATCGATCGATTTATTGCATTTTCATTCAGTGTTATGCCAAAATGGCATCCAGTCACTTCCATCCATCTGTTGATTCGTTCAAAAGCATGATCTGGTCATATAACACATTAGGGGATGGTGATTTTATTTACAACACGATTTCAATTGCTGAATTATGGCCATATTTCTGGCTATGTTCTTTCAAGCTGTGGTATCTCTGCTAGATATATGGGAATCATCTTGGCATAATTGAGCTTGTCTAGTGCGAAAAAGTATGTGACAAATCTTTCTAAAGCAGAGAGATGCATTGCCCAATTACCAGTCCGTACAGCTCTAATATACCAACACATAACTCCAACCATATGCATATACTGCCTGATCGCTTCACTTGGGGATGGGACTCAAATTCCTTCATCTTCTCAAGTACCTCATGCGATTCAAGATGATTAGCAGCACAAATATTGTGGTATGTCGTTTGTAATGAAGAAATGCTCAAAATAAACTGGTCAAAATAAGCTAAGCCCCATGTCAATCTTTTTCATGGACATAATGTTAAATTCCTGAAGTTTAGTTGTTTATTTCAAAAAAGACAATCGAAAACTCTTAACTCAAATCAAGTTAGACAACACTATCCTATTAGGTGTAATTACACAAAGTTTCAATTGAAAATATCGATTGTTTCTTTTTTATATGTGTTTTATTTTCCAAGAGTACCCATATTTTTACCAATTTTACTATAGGAACGATAGGGAACAAAAAGGTACATTTATTGAAAAAGTGTGAAGCATTGCTTTTCCTCGTTGCAAATGTAATATTACATGTATACATGTGAGGTACAGCAATAATAATACTGAGTAACAGATAGCTTGACTCTCAGGGACAATGCGCTTGTCTGTAACGACAGGCACTCTCTTGCATTGTATTTTCATTGTTAATATATCTGCAACTGCAAAAATAACCTCTAAGTTCTGACAAGAAACTGATTGTTATTGTGTTTGTCATTCTTTCTCATTATACATTTACAGTATTATAATGACAATTTTCAATTAAAAAAATGTGTTGTGTGTTTAGTGACTTAGTTGTATCAGTGCTTTGATTATGCACCTATTTATTCTAATAATGTTCAGCTCGTAGATGAACGCACCTATCATTTTTCTCTTGGATTAAAATGACTGCTTACAAAGTTAAATATATCATTTTATTCGCCCAAATGTTGTTCCCAAGTGTGACACTGTCCAACTCCTGATTTGCAGTACTCCTATTCAAATGCCTAGGCTATTTCAATTAGAAATACATTAAATTGTACACACATGTATCATTTGTGTACTCTATACCGTTCTTTTGTGTCTTTTATGCAATATCAACTTTTGACTGACATAGAACCGACAACGAAATCTCTTATGCTTACAATAATGATGAATTCTCCTCAAATTAAGCTTTTAACAGTTGCCATATTGATGACGTCATAACTGGTGTCCGCCACGATTCCAAGGCTGCCAACAACCATTTTCGTCCTCACCATACATCCCCAAAACAAAATATAATAGTCGTTTGCTTTCTTCAAAAAAATCCCACGGGACCTAAAAACACGACATAAGTCCATGCACTAAAGGTGACACCAGCACTTTGATTGACCAATTGTTATACTGAATCGAGAGACTTAGTAAGCTTGCTTCACCAAAATTTACGGTGAGGTGTGGGTATGGATGTGTGGAGGTATATATATTTTTCCTGCAAAAACACATATTGATTACTATTTTCAATCTCTCATTGAAGCATTACTTTTGTTTCTGTTTACAGAAAGGAAAAGACAGACACAAGAACAGCGTCATTTGGGGAACTGGTAAGACTATCTACTCTCTAGACATATTTATCTGAATATTTGACAAATTCAAATTCATAATAGACAGGTGGCAATCCAGATGGGCTATATCCAAAAGTAAGCGGTATGACCATCAAATTTCACAATCACGCACAGCAGACCAAACCACGGCACCACGAGGAAGAATCACAGACCACTAACAGTCACAAGACATCAGGCAGACAATTAATTTTAAAGCACCCAGCCAATATGAT